>ML265232.1:69263-92267 GCA_005239495.1 Nicotiana undulata | reverse complement strand
CTTACAAGACGGGGTATTCTTTTGTTTATACCTACCCTTTTACCTTAGGGTTCAGACCTCCCATAGATCCAGTTATCATCAAGTTCTGTCATTTTTTTCAAAATTTGCGTGGGACAAGTCGGTCATATTGTATGGCGAGTTGTTGCATGTCTCAGATGTTTAGCTACTTTAGCTTTGGTCCCCTTAACCTTTAATCATCTTATTCACCTTTATTCCCAGATGTTGTTTCGTCAAGAGATTTTACTCTGGCTGCCAGGAGTAAAAGAGTGTTGGTGACCCCTGACGATGATAAGGATATGGGTTGGAACCTTCGANCTTGAATTTATCTTTACTCTTGAATATTGTTAGTTTTAATATCCTTTTACTTTAGCTAAACAAATTCCACTCTTTATTGACAAAAATCTTGCATCCTGAAATTGTCTGAGCTTGTACTAGCGTTACTAAGAGTTGTAGTAGATAGGTTAGTTCCCTGAGAGTTCAACTCTAGACTTGTAAACCGGATTATATTTGCAACAAACGCTTTGTCCTTTTATAAGGCATACTTGGGCGTGATCATAGTGTCCATGCCATTTTCATGAATCAGGCGACGAGTTTCGAATCGCTTCAAATTTTGTGAGCCCCGTAAAAAACGAGCTGATGAATTTGAATTTGAATTTTTGTAAGTAGACAGTACAAGCACTTAATTATACTAGTCCTAGTGTACGCGCGTTGCGCGTGTNGTGAAGAAAATATTCCCTTCCCTGAGAAGTGGAATCGTGCACGTGAGTACATTTTAGCTCACATACCTTGATTTTTGTTTTAGATGTTTTATTAACACCGTAGCTGTTTCTTCTTTTTGCAGCAATCATGGGTACTGTCGGGAATGTCTCCGGTATCCGTGATTGGGTAGAAAAACTTTTGTCAATTGCTCCGTTGGAAGAAAGTTCTTGGAAGTACTTCTCCAGGAAGTACGGTTGGAAAGTGAAAACTCATGGTAAGTGAATCTTTTATTTCTGCTTCCTTCCTTGCTTGAGCATCTTTTTTGTTTTTTTACCCTTTTTTGTTTGACAGGGTTTTGCGCTCGTGGGGTGTCTGTTGCATGCGTTCCCAAATTGTCCCTGGCTCAGACCCAGGAAATCATTTCAGGATCTTCTTCNTAAGTAAATAGACAATAATAAGATGCACGAAAAAGTAAAGTGTATTATGTTCGCAGTGCGGATGCCCTTTACAAGTTATCTCTTATTCCCTTATATAGGAAATTCCTTAATAAAACGTCTACCTTTTGCAATGATCGCTCATTAATGACTAATTATTGCATTAATGTAACGTTACAAAGAATAACTGTAACTGTTGCGTGAAGGTTGTGTAACGTGTGGATCATTAATTGAAGATCTCAGAATCTGCCCGTAGCTCTGTCCGGACTTATTCTGACCGTATCTCTTCCTCGTTTCAATCAGGTTGAGTGCCTCTTTGGCCCGTACCTCTTTATAAAAGCCTGTCCAGTTGTCATATTTTCATTGCTCCACGTAACTGGTTGAGTCATCAAGTCTTATTACACGTGTGAAGCTCTTTTTAACCAATACAAATAGTCCCCCCACTTACCATTTATTTATCGATTAATATTTGGTAAGTGGATATGCATTTATGGCGGGAATATTTTGTCGCCGCTTCACTCGAAACATTACATCCTTCNGGACTGTTTTTGGAAGTCCGATTTTCCTGTCATAGTTCCAAATGGAAACCAAAGAATAACGTCTTACAAGACGGGGTATTCTTTTGTTTATACCTACCCTTTTACCTTAGGGTTCAGACCTCCCATAGATCCAGTTATCATCAAGTTCTGTCATTTTTTTCAAAATTTGCGTGGGACAAGTCGGTCATATTGTATGGCGAGTTGTTGCATGTCTCAGATGTTTAGCTACTTTAGCTTTGGTCCCCTTAACCTTTAATCATCTTATTCACCTTTATTCCCAGATGTTGTTTCGTCAAGAGATTTTACTCTGGCTGCCAGGAGTAAAAGAGTGTTGGTGACCCCTGACGATGATAAGGATATGGGTTGGAACCTTCGATACGTTGCTGTGCCTACTGCTGGTTTAGTAGGTGAAGAAAATATTCCCTTCCCTGAGAAGTGGAATCGTGCACGTGAGTACATTTTAGCTCACATACCTTGATTTTTGTTTTAGATGTTTTATTAACACCGTAGCTGTTTCTTCTTTTTGCAGCAATCATGGGTACTGTCGGGAATGTCTCCGGTATCCGTGATTGGGTAGAAAAACTTTTGTCAATTGCTCCGTTGGAAGAAAGTTCTTGGAAGTACTTCTCCAGGAAGTACGGTTGGAAAGTGAAAACTCATGGTAAGTGAATCTTTTATTTCTGCTTCCTTCCTTGCTTGAGCATCTTTTTTGTTTTTTTACCCTTTTTTGTTTGACAGGGTTTTGCGCTCGTGGGGTGTCTGTTGCATGCGTTCCCAAATTGTCCCTGGCTCAGACCCAGGAAATCATTTCAGGATCTTCTTCTTCGAAGACAAAAGTTGGTGGGTCAAGGACCTCAGAAGAACAAGAGGAAGAGGATGGCATTTTGGTCCATAGGTCACGTAGAAGGAAGGTGATCTTAGACGAAGAGTATACACCTGTGGTTGCGCCTCCCGTGCCTGAAATTGGACTTTATGCCTCTGAGGATGCTACCCCCTCTCCCGTGCGTGATTCTGTTGATCATTTGTTCTGTGAAGGCTTTGGTCCCGTAGGTGATGAAGTTCCCTTGGCTGTTTTTCCCCCTTCTTTTAGAGAACTCCCCTCTACTGCTCCAGTTACTTCTCCTGCTTCTGTGGCTATTCCTGCTCCTATTACTGCTCTTGCTTCTGTGGCTTTTTCAGCTCCTCAGGCTTCCTTGCCCATGGCTCCTATATCTCTGCCTGCTTCCGTGCCTTTTGTTAGAGAAGTAGGGTCTTCCAGCAGGGAGATGAGGTAGGTGCTAATTGAAGTTCCAGCTGATGGGAGTCTCTTTAAAAAGTCTGGCCAGCCTGATGTGTGGCTGAAACCATTGATAGGCCCGACTGAGAGAGCCAAGCTAGATAGCCATAGTTCCCTTACATGGGCTAATGAGATCGTGCATACTTCTTTTAAGGTAGAGTGCATTTTCTTGCATTTCATTCTTGTACATGTATTTACCGTATCTAATTGGTATTCTTTTTGTAGATCAATCTTATAGGCACGGAGCTTATGAAGAGGGTTTCTAACACGGAGCAAGAAGTGAAAGAATGGCATGCTGAAGCAGATAACTAGAAGGGGCAGTATGAAAGCTTAAGGCTCGACATGGAGGCCTTAGAAGAAGAAAAATGTACCTTGGAGCAGCAGGTGAGAGTCATGGCGGCAGAGTTGGCAGTGGAAAAGTCTTCTTCTAATCAAGCGGGCAAAGATAAGAACATCTTTGAGTCCTCATTTGCTGAGAAGTTGTCTCGTGCCTCAGAAGAAGTTAGGAGTTTGAAGGCCTTACTGGACCAAAAGGAGGAGTATTCAGGCGAGCTTGTGCAGTCACTTACCCAGACCCAGGAGGATCTCCGCAATTCCTTAGATAAAATTCAATCCCTGGAAAGGTCTATCGTGCCTTTAAGGGCCTCCAATGATGTTGTTGTGCTGAGAGGGACGGGCTAAGAGCTGAGGTTATGATATGGGAGAATGATTATGAAGCTCTCGAAGACGCAGCAGCTGTCGATGTTAGTTGGGCGTACATGAACTCTCGCCTCGACACATTGACTGAAATGAGTCGAGAGGATTTCGACCTTAATGCTGAAATTGCAAAAATCAAGGAAGCCATGGAGAAGGCTCAACAAGGTCAGAATATCTCTTCACCTGAAGGTGAGGCTCCTACTGTTCAAGTCTCCTCGTCCCAAGCTGCTCCTGCTCCCTCCGCCAGTGAAGAAGTTAACCCCCCTCCTGATGAAGTTTAAGAAGTTTGGTTCCTCCTTTTTTTTCTTTGTCTCAATTGGTGGTTACCCCCAGTCCCATCGATGGTAAATTTGGATCTCTTAAAGTCCCCAACTGACAACTTAGGGGCACCTTAATGTAAAAACTCTATATACGGCTAAGTATAAGTTAATACTTAGTTTCTACTTAGTTGTTTTAATTAATGCAAGTATGACTTTTGTATTGAGTTTTTGTTTCACTCTTTAAGTCCTTTGCATGATTTGTTTTTGAGGTTTTAGTTTTACCTCTGAGTTTTGCATATAAAATGCTTTAAAATTATCCGCACCTTTTCGTAGTAGGTACGATTTTGTGAAAGAGGGCCCTTCTTTCTTGATCGACACTTAATGAAGAAGACGTCTCAACTTCATAATTGTATAATAATGCAATAGAGAGATAGGAATTTTTCACATGTTTAAGAATGTTTCTGAAGAAAGTTTTTGTTTGAAATTTCACAACGTTTTACATGTGTTTGATCATCGTCTAAAACTCATGTTGCAACTGTTTTCTTTTAACAGGTTTGATATACACTTGTATTTCGTAACTGTTGTTGACATCCAATTTTGTCCTTCCTTTCTTCCAATTGATTTTCTTGAGCTTTTAAGCTACTAATAATTTAAATACCTTATTTTGTTACTACTACAATTATTAATATTTATATTAATATTAATTTTGTATTAACATTAGTGTTAATATCATTACTATGACTACCATCTACACTTTTTACTTTAATTAGTATTCTTATTATTTTATCATGAAAATATTAGTATTATCAATTCTATTATTATTATTATTATTATTATTATTATTATTATTATTATTATTATTATTATTATTATTATTATTATTATTATTATTATTATTATTATTATTATTATTATTATTATTATTATTATTATTATTATTATTATTATTATTATTATTATTATTATTATTATTATTATTATTATTATTATTATTATTATTATTATTATTATTATTATTATTATTATTATTATTATTATTATTATTATTATTATTATTATTATTATTATTATTATTATTATTATTATTATTATTATTATTATTATTATTATTATTATTATTATTATTATTATTATTATTATTATTATTATTATTATTATTATTATTATTATTATTATTATTATTATTATTATTATTATTATTATTATTATTATTATTATTATTATTATTATTATTATTATTATTATTATTATTATTATTATTATTATTATTATTATTATTATTATTATTATTATTATTATTATTATTATTATTATTATTATTATTATTATTACTATGATTATTATTATTATTATTATTATTATTATTATTATTATCACTACTACTACTACTACTATTATTATTATTAGTATTAGTATTACTACTATTGTTATTATTATTACTACTAATATTAATATAAATTAGTATTTGTATTATATAATACATTTGAAAGAGCTAACTAAATTATTAAGGCAAGGAAGCCCAAAAGAAATTAATTTGGAGAAGGAAAAGGCCATAAAATTAGGACCAATTCCATGGCCAATTTATTAGTCCATGGGGTCTCAAAGATTAATTTTAATGAGCCCAAATAAATAATTTCACAGATTTTCTTCTAAGCCCAAATGGAGCTCAATCCACCTAGCCCATCTAAAAGAACCATCCAGAAGCTCCAATCTCAGCCTTACGATTATGATGATCAAACGATCCTCCTTCCATGAGATTTAAACTTCATCATATTCATATTTGCAGGGTTCTCCTTCTCATTCTCCAAACTAGCCGCACCCCTTACCTCCAATTTGAGAAAAGTTCCAAAGCCCCTTTTTCATCCCAACTCAGAAGTGTTTAGCCATTTTCGTGCAACTCTTACATCAATATGAGAAGTTGACATCACAAGGATCAATATTCACATGGGTAAAACGACTTTCTCCTTTCTTCTTTCATCAATTTTCGGTCTCTCTCGCTGAATACTTAGTGGAGAATGGAAGATTTTGCCTTTGACCATGTAAAAATTCAAATCATCTCCTCTGACAAGATCTTCAAATCTGAAAAAGTAGCGATCGATTTCAGAGCTTTCTGCTACACTTTGGACAATTCATGAACGGTCATTTTGAAAATCAAAGGCCCAACTCGTGATCCCCTTCTACTTTTCTTTTGAATTTCAAATCCCAAAACCCTAGTCTTCCCCTATAAATACTCCTAAATTCCCTGGCCGAAGGGGGATTCGGGGGGAAATTGCGAAAAAAAATCCGTTTATATCATACTTTGCTTTCCTTTAGAATATCAAGTTTTACAATCTGTGGGTTCTCAATATTTAATCTCCATTTCTTACATTCTCGACAACTAAGAAATAGTAGATCTGAGCCCTCAAAGTCCTAGTTCACTGCCCACAAAAAGATCCATTAATGTAGCTTTTTGCCGAAAGTCATGGATTACTTATCCTGTTATGAGCTTATGATTTGATGCAAGTTAGTAGTTTAATCCGTGCTACTATTTTCCTTTCTCGTTTCCTTCATACTTATTTAAGATTTTTTTTTCTCTTTTCTTATTCTTGCTTTCTCTTTCTTTGCATGAACACTTTGGAGCAAACGGTCTCTTAATTCGAGACTCGCAGTGGAGTCTCATAGAGACTCAACGCTCCATACCCGAGCATGGAGTCAACACAACACATTTCTTAGAGTGCAGCAGATTGCAAAAGACAACAAGCTAAACGTTTGGGGACGCCTATGGCGCCCTTATCTTCCTTTCCTTTCCCTCTCATCATGTTTATATCTTACCTTGTATGGGTATTGATTTATTTGTCTACTTAGTGGTTGTTCCTTAAAGTTTAAGGACTGATTGCTAATTGTTTATGCACTATCTTGTAGTTGATAGCACATTTTTTCTTTCTCATTTTTAAGATATGGACGTGAAGCCTTTAAATTCAATAACTTAGCACCGAATAGTAGTTTTGACGATATGTATAACAATCTAGGATAATAAGTCTAAATGTCTATGTTCTTACTCGTGAAGTATTTAAAATACAATTTTGTCAATTTTAAGTTTTCGAAACTTCAGTTCAAAACAGTTTATATAAAAGCAAGTTTTATGTATGTCCAAACAAATAGATATCCTAATTTGTGCCAGTAACGTTTTTTTAGCTTTAACCCATCTTAGTCCCTTTTTTTTTTTTTTTTTTCAATTCTTTAAAGATAAATTACTAAGTCCAAGTCCTGAGTTCTTAAACAATATTAGTCTAGTTAATCACTTAGTTATATTCTATGTACTTGCTTTTATTAATTAACCTAAGTTCGGTAGGTAACCGTTATTAACGGATCATATAGGGTGCCTTGATAACCTTCCCTATAAGAATTAACTAGAACCCCTTACCTAGAATTTTTAAAACTAAGCAGACCATATAAAACAGAGTTAACTTTAAGCATTACTTAATTAAATTGGTGTCCTAATTCACCGTTAAATAATTAGGTGGCGACTCTCTTTAATTAATTAAACCTTCAGAATTACCAATATGTTATACTCTAGTTTGACCCGTGTTAAAATGGGGTATAACAACTGTTTTTCTTATGTAACAGTTTTTTCGAGTTAATACAAGAGAGTAACTGTTTTTTGTTTATAACAGTTTTTATAAAAGTAGGGGTCTTCACCCGTAACTATTTTTGTTGATAACAATTTTTAATAATCATGAGGGAAATGCTTTTTTCATCCGTATCTGCGTTATTTGATAACAATTTTTCGAATAAGTACAAGGATTTTGATCTTCCATCTGTAACTGTTTTATTTGATAACAATTTTCTATATGAGTACAAAGATTTCGTAACTGTTTTTAGTTACAACAGTTTTTTGAATGAGTACAAAGATGATGATCTTTTATCCACAACTGTTTTTAGTTACAACAGTTTTCTTTTTGAATAAGTACAAAGATGTTCATTCCTTCCTCGTAGCTAATATTTTTCCTTTTAACCTGAACATTTGTTTTATATCTATGAACATTGTTCGAAGGTTTTTGGATCAGGATTTGTGCTTTGAGTCTTTGGCTCTTCCGATTATGCTCGTATCACTTGACTTGTTGGGTAGATGGATCTTCAGGCTCGAGCTCTAACTTTTTGATAGTTTTCTTCGCTTCGTCTTTGCCTTCCATACTATATAATCCCCCAAGTGTTTGAGCTTTGAAGAATGAAATCTCGAGAACTTGAATATTCCTTCATTGTGGTCCTTTTCCTGAAAAGGAAAAACATACGGGACTCGAAGGTATATAAGTTTTAGATGATGACTGCTTAACCCTTTAAAACGTCCATCAGAAAGTGTAGCCCTAGACCGAGAATTTAGTTACTTCCTCGTGTCTTTGCAGGTCGAATGTCATCATTTGGTGATGGGTTAGCTTTTTTCCTATCATCTAAAACTGTTAGTGAAATTTTAACTGTACAAAAATAAAATCGAACGTGCGATACTTGACCGGGGGTATTCCTTTTCCTTAGAAGTAATATTTCTTCAAATGAATGGCATTCCAGCTTGTTGGTAGGATCCTTCCGTCCATAGCTTCCACTTCGTAGGCACCCTTTCCAGCTATGCCTCGGACTTTGTAGGGTCCTTCCTAGTTTGGACTTAACTTTCCTGCACCAGCTTCTTTTTTTAATTGAAAGACTTTTTTGAGAACGAAGTCCCCAATATTGAAGTATCTGAGGTGAGCTTTTCGGTTGTAATAACGCTCTATCACTTGTTTTTGAGCTGTCATTCGTATTAGCGCGGATTCTCTTCTTTGTTAGAGCAAGTCCAGATTAATTCCCAACTCGTCGTTGTTTGCATACTCCGTGGATGTTGTAAACCTTATGCTTGGTTCTCCAATCTCGACCGGTATTAAGGCTTCTGATCCATAAACAAGTGCGAACGGAGTTTCTCCCGTGGCTGTTTTTGAAGTTCTTCTGTAAGCCCATGGTATTGCTGGTAACTCATCGGTCCAATTTCCCTTGGCTTTCTCTAGCCGTTTCTTCAAGTTGTTGATGATGAATTTATTTGTTGACTCATCTTGACCATTAGCCAATGGGTGATACGGCGTTGAAGTAATCCGTTTAATTTGCCAAATTGCGAAGAATTTTGTGATTTGCGAGCCTATGAATTGTGGTTCATTACCACACACGGTTTCCTTAGGTATTCCAAAGCGGCATATTATATTCCTCCATAAGAATCTTTTAACTTCTTTTTCTCGCACCTGTTTGAATGCTTCTGCCTCCACCCATTTCGTAAAATAGTCAGTTAGCACGAGTAGGAACCATACCTTTCCTTTAGCTGCGGGAAGAGGTCCCACTATATCCATACCCCACTTCATGAACGACCATGGTGATATTATTGGGTGCAATAGTTCCGCTGGTCGATGCATGTTATTAGCGAATCGTTGGCATTTATCACATTTGGATATGAAGTTCTCAACTTCTTCTTCCATCTTAGGCCAATAGTACCCAGCTCTGATTAGGGTTTTGACCAAGGATCTCTTCCCTGCGTGATTTCCACAGTGTCCTTCGTGGACTTCTCTCATCACGAACTTCGTTTGGTTAGGTCCGAGGCACTTTGCTAGAGGACCTCCGAACATCTTGCGATATAAAGAATTACAAATGAGGCAGTACCGTGTAGCTTTTCGGCGAAGTATTGAGCTGCTTTTTTGTCTTCATGTACGGTGCCATTTTGCAAAAAAATTAAAATTTTGTTTCTCCAATCCCAGTTTAAATTGTTGAAAGTTACCTCATTTTTGTCCTGGTTGATTGCTGAATGAAATAGATGAACGACAATTGCATTGTATTTGCTCGTTACTTCTGCGACTGCTGCGAGCTTAGCCAATGCGTCTGCTTCTGCATTTTCTTCTCTAGGTATTTATATAACTTTCCACGTTTTGAATTGTCTTACGAGATCTCGTGCCTTTTCTAGATATTGTTGCATCCGAGTATCCCGAGCGATGTAAGTCCCCTGCATCTGATTTACTACCGGTTGGGAGTTACTTTTGATTACGTTTGATCGATTGAGAGTTCTCGTGCCAGTTCCAGCCCTGCAATGACAGCTTCGTATTCTGCTTCATTGTTAGTTATATGATAACATTTGATAGCTTGTCGTGTCTTTTCACCCGTGGGTGATATTAAGACTATGCCTAAGCTGGCACCTTTTACACTGGAAGAACCATCGGTAAATAGGGTACACAGACCCGGATTAGCACCGTTAAAGAGTTGTAACTCTTTATCCACTTCAGGGACAATGCTATTACTAAAATCAGCGACAAAATCAGCTAAAATTTGAGACTTTGTTGCAGTTCTAGGCTGATATATTATGTCATGCTCGCTTAATTTTATGGCCCATTTAGCCAACCTTCCTGATAATTCTTGTTTATGCAGTATATTTCTTAATGGATACGAGGTCACAACTGTGATTGGATGACATTGAAAATATGGCCTCAATTTTCTAGATGCCATGATTAGAGCTAAGGCTAGTTTTTCTAGATGTGGGTATCTAGTTTCAGCATCTAGTAATATTTTGATTACATAATAAATAGGAGATTGTTTACCTTTATCTTTCCTTACCAATATTGCACTTATGGCGATTTCTGTGACGGTAAGGTAGATGTATAGCCTCTCTCCCTCCTTTGGCTTTGATAGCAACAGGGGTTTTGATAGATAAACCTTTAGGTCTTTGAGAGCATGTTGACATTCTTTAGTCCATTCGGGCGGATTTTGCTTCTTGAGAACTGAAAAGAATTTAAAACTTTTCTCGGAGGATCTGGAAATAAATCTTCTAATGCTGCAATTCTCCCTGTTAGTCTTTGAACTTTTTTTTTTGTTCGTAAGTATATCAGGTATTTCTTCTATAGTTTAATTTGAACAGGGTTTACTTCTATTCCTCTATTTGATACAAGGAAACCAAAAAATTTACCTGATTCTACGCCAAAAGCGCATTTTTTTGGATTCAATTTCATATTGTACCTGCGTAAAATTTCAAAGGTAATAGACAAGTGCTGGAAATGGTCTTCCGCATGTGTTGACTTTACCAGCATGTCATCGATGTAAACTTCCATCGTCTTCCCCAGATCTTCCTGGAACATCTTGGTCACTAGCCTTTGGTACGTGGCTCCCCCATTTTTCAAGCCAAAAGGCATGACTTTGTAACAATAAGTCCCCCTGTTTGTAATAAAGAAAGTTTTTTCCTCATCTGAGGGATCCATCTTAATTTGATTATAACCAGAATACGCATCTAGAAAGCTTAACAATTCATGTCCTGCAGTGGCATCAATCATTTGATCTATATGTGGTAATGGAAATGAATCTTTGGGGAATGCTTTATTTAAATCAGTGTAATCTACGCATACTCTCCATTTTCCATTCTTTTTAGGCAATACCACAGTGTTAGCTAACCAGATAGGATATGTTACCTCACGTATTGAACCAATTTTCAATAGTTTTTGTACCTCTTCATCAATCACTTGGTTCTTGAATGACCCTTGCTTTCTTTTCTTCTACTTAACAAGTACGAAGTATGGATCTTCATTTAGTCTATGAGTCATCACTTCTGGTGGGATACATGTCATATCTGAATGGGACCACGCAAAGCAGTCTGCCTTAGCCTTTAAATAATCAATTAACTTACCTCTTCGACCGGGACTCAGCCTCGTGCCTATATGCACTTTATGTTCAGGTTTTTGTTCAACCAATGGAATAGCTTCGAGCTCTTCCGTGGTTGTTTTGATGTGCTCATCTTCCTCTGATTCTTGAATGACGTCCGGTATGGAATCTACGTCTGTGTGGTTTAATGCATCTTCCGTGGTGACTTGGTTCACCTTATCGTGACTATCTTCTTCCGTACCTGTTTGGACAATAACTTCTTCTGTACCTGTTTGAGCAATAATTGCTTCCATACCTGTTTTGTCGGCAGCTTCTGCCTTTGAGATTTTTCTATCTTTTGATTCTTTCGTCTCTACTTTTTTGTTGTAGTGTACCACATAATTTATATTTCTAGAGGTCTGCTGATCACCTATAATCTATTGGATTCCCCATTCAGAAGGGAATTTAATAACTTGATGTAAGGTAGACGGTACCGCTTTCATGTCGTGGATCCATGGCCTTCCCATGATTACGTTATAAGCCATGTCAGTATCGATGACTTAGAATCTGGTGTTTTTTATTACTCCCTCAGCATAAGTGCTAAGTTCAATTTCTCCTTTGGTTATAACTGTAGAGATGTCAAACCCTAATATGGCTCGTGCCTTTGGGATTACCTAATTTCCCAAGAGCATTTATTCCACGACTCTTAGCAAAATAATGTTGACTGAAATACCTGGATCAATCAACACTCTTTTAACGTTAGTGTCATGAATGAGTAAGGATATTACCATAGCATCGTTGTGGGGAAGCATTAGTCCGCCGGCATCTGCATCATCAAAGATTATATTGTCTGCATCCGGATTTTCTCGAGCCCGCTTTCCGCGTGTAATTGTGAACTTCGTAGCTACTTTGCAAACCACTCCGTTTACTTCTTCACCTCCGTGTATTACGTTGACAGTTCTTTTTGGAGATGGAGGTTTCGGGGGCTCCTGCCTGTTCTTCATGTATGCATTTTTACCTTTTTCACTAAACAATTCTGTTAAGTAGCCCTGTTTCAATAATTGTTCTATTTCACCTTGTAAAAATCTGCAATCTGCAGTTTTGTGCCCATGATCATTATGGAACTCACACCAGAAATCTGGGTTCCTTTTATTTGGGTTGGACCGCATTTCTTTGGGCCATCGAACCTTATCACCCATATTTCTTAACACTGAAACTAGTTCGGAAGTACTTACATTGAAGGTATGATCCCCAATTCATGTATTACCTCTAGTTCGTTCATCTTGATCTTTTATGGATCTTGATGAGGATGAGCCCGCATCTTTGCTCGATGGTCTATATTCTGACCGAGTACTTTCGAACCTGGGACGAGTGTCTCGTCCCGAGGATCCCATGTAAGGATCATACTTGTTTTTACCTGATCTCCTGTCTGATTTGGAACCCCTGGAAGTGATACGATCTTCGTCTTTTGAACGAGCGATGGTATCTTCTTCTATACAGCAAAAAGGTAGATAATACACATGACTACTAACCTGTGGTACAGGGACCAGATCCCGTACCTGACTTTTCTTGAAAATGTTGCTCAGCCTTCTTTTGTTCTACAATGCCATACCTTTAAAGTCTATAATCATCATGCGTGTCTACCTGCAACGGTATTGATGTGAGTTAGACTTCGTCAGAAAACACTTTAGCTATCTGTACCTGAGTGTGACTCTCAAAGCCAAGATTAGGGACCAGGTCCCTAATTAGGTCTCAGCAGCCCCAGTGCCATTCTATTTTTCTCGAAATGCTCCATGCCCAGTGCCTTGGTAAAGATATCCGCAATCTGATCTTCAGTACAGCAAAACTTCATGCAGATGTGCCCCTTTTCAACGTTGTCTCTGAGGAAGTGATGGCTCACATCAATATGCTTAGTTCTCTTGTGTTGAACCGGGTTCTTTGCCATATTGAGAGCACTGGTGTTTTCACATAGAAGTGGTACGCTATCAATGTACACTCCAAAGTCTTCCAATTGTTGTTTGATCCACAGCAGCTGAGCACAGCAGAATGCGGCTGCAACATATTCTGCTTCGGCCGTGGACAAGGCCACTGAGTTTTGCTTCCTTGTACCCCAAGAGATCAGGCAGGATCCAAGAAAATGAGCCATACCTGAAGTGCTTTTCCTGTCCACTAGATAATTGCATAGTCAGCGTCAGCATAACCAACAAGATTGAAATTATCACCTGAGGGATAGTTCAGGACCAGGTCCTGTGTGCCTTTGAGATAGCGTAGAATTCTTTTGGCAGCCTTTAGATGAGACTCCTTAGTATTTGATTAAAACCTTGCACATAATCCCACATTGAACATGATGTATGGCCTGCTTGCAGTAAGGTAGAGTAGAGAGCCAATGATTCCCCTGTACATTGTTTGGTTTACAGGAGATCCAGATTCATCCATGTCAAGCTTGGTTGCCACTGCAATAGGTGTATCAATCACCTTTGAATCTTCCATGTCGAACCTCTTGAGCATCTCCTTGATGTACTTATGTTGACTGATGCAAGTTCCCTTTGTGGATTGTTTCATTTGAAGACCCAGAAAGAAGTTCAGTTCCCCCATCATGCTCATCTCAAACTCACTACCCATAAGAGTGGAAAATTCCTTACACAGTGAGTCTGATGTAACCCCAAAGATAATATCATCCACATATACCTGGACAATGAGAAGGCTCCTTCCCCATTTCTTTAGAAATAGGGTATTGTAAATCTTTCCTCTAGTGAATCCGTTATCCAGTAGGAACTTGGAAAGCCTCTCATACCAAGCTCTGGGGGCTTTCTTCAGACCATACAAAGCTTTGTCTAGTTTGAAGACATACTCTGGGTGAGCATGACTTTCAAACCCATGAGGCTGCTTGACATATACTTCTTCCTTGAGATATCCATTCAAGAATGCATTTTTCACATCCATTTGGAATAGGGTGAATTCCATATGAGATGCAAAATGAGCACTTTCTTCTACGCATTGGGTTCTCTTCTTGTACACTTTGTATGCTTTGCTTTGAGAAGAGTACCCTAAAAAGATTCCTTCATCACTTTTGGCGTCGAATTTTCCAAGTTGATCCTTCCCATTATTCAGAACATAGAACTTGTATCCAAAGGCTCTCAGATGAGTTATCTTTGGCTTTATTCCATTGAGCAATTCATAGGAGGTTTTGGTTAAGAAGGACCTGATCATGCACCTGTTCACCAAGTAGCACACAGTGTTGATTGCTTCTGCCCAGAAGTTCTTTGCAATTCCACTGTCGATGAGCATTGTTCATGCCATATCTTCCAGAGCTCTGTTCTTCCTTTCCACTACTCCATTTTGTTGAGGAGTCCTAGGAGCTGAGAAGTTGTGCGTGATTCCATTTTCAGTGCAAAACTCATCAAATTTTGCATTATCAAATTCAGTCCCATGGTCAGATCTGATGCAAGCTACCTTCAATTCCATCTTCACTTGTATTTTCTTGACAAAAGCCACAAATACTTCAAACGTCTCATCTTTTTTTCTAAGAAATAGTGTCCAAGTGAATCTTGAGTAGTCATCCACAATCACGAAGACGTACTTCTTTCCACCTCTACTTGGAATTCTCATGGGTCCACACAGATCCGTGTGAAGGAGTTCAAGAGGTCTAGATGTGCTAACATCCTTTTTAGGCTTAAAGGATGATTTCCCATGTTTTCCTTTGGCACATGCATCACAGACTCTGTGCTCCTTGAATTTGGAGTTTGGCAGACCACGAACCAGGTCCTTCTATATCAGCTTATTCAGGAGGGAAAAGCTAGCATGACCCAGTCTCTTATGCCATAGCTCTGCATCATCATCAACTACCTTCAAGCAGTTCACTTCACCAGCTTCCAATGATTCGAAATCAGCAACATAGATGTTCTTATGTCTCTTGGCTATCAACACCACTTCACCACTTACTAGGCTCGTAACAGTGCACACCTTGGACAGGAATTCCACTTTGTTTCCTTTATCACAAATTTGAGAGACACTCAATAAACTATATTTCAAGCCATCCACATAGTACACATTTTCAATTGAGTGCTCCGGAGATCTTCCGACCCTTCCAACACCGAGAATGTATCCCTTCTTTCCATTTCCAAAGGATACATCTATTCCTTGCAGGGCTTTCAATGAGAGAAAATCCATGGTGTTTCCAATCATATGCTTTGATAATCCGCTATCCATGATCCATTGTGGTCCAGTTCCTCTCACTGATCGTTGCACGATTAAATCAAGGGTTAGACTTAGGAACCCAAACAAGTTTGGGTCCCTTGTAGTTAGGAAAGGGATGAATAAGTGCTCTTCTAGTCCATGCAGGCAGAAGTTGATATTTCTTGTTGGGACCTGGTCCATGCTTGGTGTTTCTCTTGTTAGCAAACATTCTGTTTTTCTGAAATGACTGGTCCCTGGCCGGGCAATTTTCCTTGAAGTGCCCGTTGTTTCCACAATGGGTACAAAGCCAATTATCTGGGACCGTGACATATTTGTTGTGAGGGTTGTAAGGAGTTTTCTCCTTTTGGAACCCAATTCCCTGCCTGTTTCCATTGTTGTTGAAATACATGGCAGTGACAGCATCCGTGGACCAGGTCCAATTCAGTGATTTTTTGAGATCAAATTTTAATTTACCCATTTCAGTTTGCAACTGCCTATTTTTCTCAAACTCACAGCACAGACTTGTTTTGACCTCATTAAGTTCTTTTTCAAGCTTGATGTGTTTTTCACTGGCTATTTCTTTTCCTTTATCCACTCCTAAGGCACCAGGTTCTAGTTTGAGTCCCTTAATGGTTTATTCTAAGTATGTGATCACCACTAGAAGATCATCTCTTTCCTGCTCCACTGCATTGATCCTCTTACTCAGGCTATTCTTTTCATTACTCATATTTTCAACTGTCTCTCTCAAATCTACTGCCACAACGGTTAGATCATCTCTCTCATTTTCTATCTTTCTTGTTTTTCCTTCTAGCACTTCCTTCTCTTTTTCAATGTTTTTTATGGTCTCTTTTAGGTCCACAACCACCACCACTAGGTCATCTCTCTCATTTTCAACACTGTTGATTTTACAAGTTAAAGATTCTTTCTCTCTTTCAAGATCACCTATGGTTTCTTTCAAATCTACCACACACACAACTAGATCATCTCTAGTTGTTCAACTTTACTTAGTTCTATGGTCAGGGTGTCCTTATCTTCAACTAAGTTGTAGTAAGCATCAATGAGTACATTTGACAATGACATTAATTTTTTAGGAGAATAGGACTTCAGATTTCTCTGAACGTCCCTGAAGTTTACCTCATCTTTGTCATCTTCTTCTTTGTCATCAGACTGAGTCATAAGAGCAAATAGTGAGTCATACTCTTTGGCCTTGTTCTCTACTGCCATCATGGAGTTGTTTTCTGCTTCAGGTTCCTCTTCTGATTCGCTTGACGAATCTCCCCATGAAGCAAGGGCATGTTTTACAACGTTGTCAGCTGCACGTTTTCTGCTGAATCTTTTGTCAGGAACCTGGTTCCTCTTTGCAGCTTTGTCAGAATTGTGCTTGTAGGGCTCCTGCTTCAAGAGCGGGCAGTCTTTTATGAAGTGTCCGGGCTTACCATACTTATGACACAAATCATAGTTTATAGGCTTGCTTGAGCTGCCTCTTCTTGGTATTCCTCCGTTCCTTCGAACCATCTTCTGGAATCTCTTAGTGAGATAATCCATGTCATTGTCCTCTTCGCTTGAATCATTCTTTTCAACTTGAAGAACCAGGTTATTCTCCTTCTTAGATTCTCTCTTTTCACTATCCTTCTTCCTTTTCATCTCATATGTTTTCAGATTTCCAATCAACTCATCCATTGTTAGAGTTTGCAAGTCTTTTGCTTCAGTGATAGCATTTACTTTGCTTTCCCAGGAGCTAGGCAGAACACTTAGAATCTTTCGCACTAGCTTGTTTCTAGGAATGACCTCTCCTAGTGAGTGAAGCTCGTTAATGATGGAGGTGAATCTAGTACGCATATCTTGTATAGATTCATTGTCCTTTATCCTAAACAGTTCATACTCAGTAGTGAGCATGTCGATTTTGGACGGCTTCACTTGCATCGTTCCTTCATGAGTTGTTTGCAAATCTTCCCAAATTTCTTTGGCTGATTGGCATGCTGAGATCATGTTGTACTCGTCAGGTCCTATACCGCATACCAGAATTTTATTTGCATGAAAGTTCTTTTCCACTTCTTTTCTGCCTGCATCATTGAAATCCTTCATGGTCTTTGGCACCAACAGACCTGCCTCTCCTACCTTATGCATAGGAACATGAGGACCATCACAGATGATGTCCCATAACTCTGAATCTTCAGCCATTATGAAGTCGTGCATATGGGTTTTCCACCACCCATAGCATTGACCATTGAATCTAGGAGGTCGATATGTTGATTGTCCTTCTTCAAAGTTTGGTGGAGCACCCATTAGAGATCCTATCTAGGTGTTAACCGTTTAGAAAGAACCTGCTCTGATACCAATTGAAAGTTTCCGTGAGTCCACCAAACTGTAGAGAGACCTGGTTCTCTACCAGTTCCCTCAGAGGAGTACACTAAGAAAGCAAGTTAAATAGACACGGGATTTTTACGTGGAAAAATCCCACTCAAGGGGACAAAATCTACACTTGTAGGATTTCAACTTCACTAACTTATAATCTAAACTATTACAAGCCACTTTGTAATGACACTCTTACAAAGACTTTAACACACTATCTTGTAATACCTATTACAAGCCACTTTGTAATGACACTCTTACAAAGACTTTAACACACTATCTTGTAATACCTATTACAAGCCACTTTGTCACTCACTAGTTACAAAGACTTTTCACTTATGACTATACTAGTCACAACACAAACACACAAGGTTTATGGTTGAGAGATTCCTAACACGGTACTTCTACAAAAGCAAATAGGATACAATAAAAACAAAATGCAAGATTACAACCCAACGAAGGACACTAATGACACAAGGTGAAACCGGTCCGTCTTAGTGGAGTTGTCTTCTTTCTCTTGACACACTTGAGTCTTCAATGCTAGATCCCTCTTCAATGCTTGAGAGAGTGCTTTAGTTAATGCTCAAGTGAATATCTTGTTTGTCTTCAAACAAGATATTATAACCCTAGGACATCCCAAAGGAGGATGCCCATACCTAGATAGTACACTTCTCAACCAATGGGAAGTGACTGTTGCACTGTTACTGCACTGTAGCAGGTACAGTTGCAGGCAGTCACTTTTCTGTCATAGATTTCCAGCTGTAGAATTGACTTGAACTTTCGTCTGTGAGACTGTCAAGGGATCAGGTCCCTCAGTTGTTCCTTATGATTTCAACAGTACACTGTCCAGAATTCTTGAGTTAAAGCTGACTGGTTGTGCTGGCTACATATCAGGTCCTTTATCTAGTTCTTCTCATGAAAATTTGTTAGATCATCAAAACAGAATACAGCCCATCAGATTAGATCTAGCAGTCACATGGTGGAGGAACCATACTATCAAATTCATCCCACTGACTCTTAAGCTTTGGAAAATAGACCGTTACACGGCCAGTTCCTTCAGTAATAGTCGCAGTTGCTTTGTGTAATTAATACACACGCGAAAATGTTAACTTTGTCAAAATGTTCCCTCAAATCTTCCCAGACTGTTCTCGTATCTTTTGCATACAAAATCCATGTGATTAACTCTGTTGATACAAAGCTCATTATCCATCCTAGGACAATAGCATTGCACTGATCCCATTGATGACTTAGCTTTTTGCCAAAATTCTCTTTTTTAGAGTTCCGTCGACTAACCCTAGCTTGTTCTTCCTCAGAAGCTGGATTTGCACCGCTCAACACTAGGCTCTGAGCCGGTCAACTTAATTGATATGATAGGAGTTCCCGTCGTGTCTGATTGATGAAGAAACATGGCATGATTGTGATCTAGGTCAGTTGTTGCCGCCATTGTTGAATCATTTATAGCAACATTTTAATAATCTCTGAAACAGAGTGAATTCAACACAAATCGACTTCAATCGAAGAATCGGACTCGCAATTGCAGTCAATGCTCTGATACCATGATAATTTCTACATATCAGAGACAATATCAATCCCTAATCCCAGCTTGTAGCTCATGCAAGAAGAAGAGAGGAACATAAATGTAGAGAGAGAATTTTCTGTATTGGAAATGAAATATTAATTACACTGTAAATGAGAGGACAACTATATAAAGAAGCCCCTAGCCGTCTAACTAACTATACTCGTGTATATTAATTAAGTAGCCACTAATTGTCTAAACTCCTATTTATAAATATAGCCCATTTGCACATACTTCAAGTTACTCCTATTTCATCAAAGCGGAACATTTTTTTTCAAAAGTAACACTCCTAATTCTCACGATAGAGTAAAACAAAACAAAAAGGTATATTGATTCCTTAGTTATTATAGTAAATTTTGATCTTAGTTTTTATGATATTTGACTAATTATATTTAATATTCAATAATTAAAATGTGTGATTTTGGTCCTTTATGCGTGAAATATGTTATATATAAATTAGTTTTAGAACTATGTTACTATCATATAATAACAATATAATTCAACAGAAAATATAGTTAATTAAGAATTTAATAGTTAATATTTAGTTAAAATTTTAATGATCCACAAGCACCCGTGAATAAAATGCACATTTTAGTTAATTTAGAAATAAACTTAACTAATCATATACTATAGGAAACAATATTATCAATATTTCAAGGACTAAAAGCATAAATTTCCCAAACAAGACAAACACATAATGTAACAGAAAAGGAAAACGTGGTCTACGTTTTATTTTGTTGGTAACTGAATGGGAAAATTCTTACAAAACAACACTGCAAACCCTCCAAAAAGGGTGGGTGGACTGGGGTTGGGGGGGTGGGGGATGAGATGAACAAAACAAAACCACAAAGATAATTAAAAGATTTTCACCAGGTGTAAAAGTGGAGAGAATGTAGTGTGTTTGGTACGAAGGGAATCATTTTTCGGAAAATATATTTTAATTTTTTTCATGTTTGGTTGGCCTAAATGTTTTAGAAAATCTTATCTTTATGAATTTATTTTCGGAAGAAAATACTTTTTCATTAAGAGAAGAAAAAATATTTTTCATAACTCCTTCTCAACCTTTCCACCTTATTCCTCATCCCCACCAACCCACTCCACTCCACCCCAACCCCAAACCCCGCTCCACCCCACCTCCACTCTAAATAAAAATATTTTTTAATAGTGTTTTCTTTTCATGTTATAAATAGATTTTTTTTTTCATTTCAACAAATGAGTATTTTCTTTTTCATGATATAAAAAAGTATTCTTTCATTTTAACAAAAAAAAAAATACTTTCTTTTCATGTAGAAAAAGTATTTTTTTTTTCCATTTCAACAAAAAATATTTTCTACTCTCTAACCAAACACAAGAAAATATTTTTCAATCACCAATCAAATAAGAGAAAATAAGTGATAAAATCACTCATTTTTCATGAAAATATTTTCTAGAAAAACATTTTCTATGGAAAACATTTTCCGTCGTACCAAACACACCCGTAATCACATGATATTATATAAAATCGCATTGACTTATCATCCTGTTTAAAATTGTGATGAAAATACAAACTAATATAAAAGACACATATAACTATTTGGAGAGGTAGCTTTGGAGCAACGGAACGTTGTCTTCGTGTGACCTGACTTCGAATCCTAGAAACAACTACCAATTAGAGGCGGATCTGGGATTTTTAGGATACTAGTAGTATTATCCGCGCTTCGCGCGGTAATAAAGAAATCAGTAAAAGTATTACGTATATGTATGCCAAAAATTAGTTTTATAATTTGATAACAACAAATGTAATCTTATTTCAATTAGTTCGAACCCTCTTCATATCATCAATTTGACATGACCAGTGCACAATATGAATAAATCAATCATGTTAAGACATTTGACTGAAAAACAGCATCGGATTTTAACTTTCACATTAGCTTATCCTAAACTTATTTTCAAGTTGAACATCCTACGTTGGTCTCTTAAATACACTTAATGTTTCTATTAGGGTTACAAACTTTCAAAAAACATAAATTCTTTAAAAAATTATCGAAACACTTTCATATGCTTCGGTTTATATTAAAAATTAACTCAATTCCAACTTATTCTTAAATGGTACGAGAGAGAAGCTCAAGTTCAAAGTTATAGTATTTAATATAATGCAATTCAAAAGAACCCATTAGTAACTTTCATGAAGTATGAATATGATAAACAATCCAAAAAAAACTTGATAAGGAAGCCAACAATTTTTCATGAAGCTTGTATCAAAAGTCATAGGAATTTTCTATGGGCACTACAATTCAGCAATGAAAGAAGCCCTCGCGATCACCAACTCTGTGCAAAGCAAGTATAGTCTTGCATCAGAATTAAAAGTGAAAATACATCTTAATATATTCTTTGAATTTGCGTCCTTTCAGTTCGTCGAAATTAAACAAACAACAGTTGATTTGTCCAGCGGCTTCTTTCTCATAGTAATATTAATTAGTAACTGAGAAGAAATTGGGTTCATACAGATAATACATTTTATTTTAGGGAGAACATGGTTTATACGGAGATCTATATATACTCTAAGTTTTTGAAGCATGTGCACGTGGCATCTTTTTTTCTTTTTTGGAGTTGTGAAGTGTGTGATATCTGTCCTCAGTCATATCAAGCCATTGGAGCCTGATCACTTGAGGCTTGCTACCTTTAGAAAGCCTCAAAACTCACAAAAATATGTTTTCAAGTTGAAATAATGAGCTTCTTTGAATGTAGAAACAATCATGACATACATACCTTGTAAACTCATAGGACTGAAACTTAGGCACTTGGGAAAATCGAAAAAATTTACAAAGGTTTGTGACCTTCTGAACTCAAACTGAGTTACCATTATATCCGACTAAAACACATGTGAATGAAGATTACATTGAAAATATCGTAAGGCAAGCAAGAAAATATATGCAAAGTAAGCCTGTAACAAAAGTGATTCTTGACTCCCAATCACAATTTGCCCGTGGTGACAAAGCTGGCGAGAATTCATCCCAAATCTTTTGGGAGTTCCTTGAGAATAAAAATATTTTAGTTGGCTTGTGGACATTCTGTAATTCTATTTATATTTTATTTATACATGCACCTCTTAAATTGGAGAAACTGAAAAGGCAAACGTTTTTGGCCTTTGATAAAATATTGAAACGGTATGTCTGATTAAATTTAGAAACGACATGTTTGGTTAAAAGTTTGAAGCGACATCTTTCCTTATTTATTAGGGTACATTTAATACTTTTTTTTAATGCAATAATTGGTTTTTGTGAAAAAAATAAGAGGACAAAAATCAAAAAATTGAGATAATAGATAAAAGCATTTCCTGGTTGATGGGAGGTGCCACACCACTCCTCTTAAGGCCCTCTAATATATATATATATATATATATATATAT
>ML265232.1:0-69220 GCA_005239495.1 Nicotiana undulata | reverse complement strand
AGAGAGAGAGAGAGAGAGAGAGAGAGAGAGAGAGAGAGAGAGAGAGATGGGTGCAGTGCTTAAAAAAGGAGAAAAAATATATTAAGTGGGAATTGATCCATGTTCCTCTCGGTAAATAACCCAACCATTAATCAAGTGTAACATTCAACCTTCTTGGAGCATAAGTGTCAACAGTTAATATTATACTAATTTTAAAAAATATCTACATGAAATATCTAATTTTACGGAGAGACCATGTATTCACGTGCCCATAATCTCCCCTATAAATCTTCCCCTGCCACTAATATTATTATTTTTTTGGTAATTAATTTTCTTTAATTTCAAAAAATAGTATTTACATAGTTCGAGCTAATATAGACATATTCCTAGATTCTAGCTTACTACACTTCCTTAGTACTTCTATGCCAACTACACAATTACAATTCTACTCTATTCATTATAAAGTAGGATAATAATTCATCTCTGTTAATCTTCCTTGCAGTCTTTGTATGCTTCCTCCTCGACCATGCACAGCTTGAGCAATACTTTTGATTACTTCATCCTCTGATTTCTGCAAGCCTCTGAAAATCTTACTATTCCTTTCTTACCATATATAGTACACTGTCTTTACAAGAATAAGTCGATATAGTTCAGCTCTTGTGCTTCTTCTTTTATAATGTTTCACTGCCCAATCAACTTCATTGCTCCACTTCATTGGTTGTCTTTGGATACCCTGTCATTGCATCAATACTGCCCATAATTTCGAAGTATAAAGATATGTAAAGAACAAGTGATCAATTGACTCCTCTGCACTGTCACATAATGAGCATGTAACATCTTCCACATACCCCAATCCTCTCAATATCTCCTTAGTCATCAACCTTCTATGGACAACTAAAAAGATTATAAATTTCCACTTTGGTACTCCCAAGCTACTTTGCACCAGTTCCTCCCTGATACTCTATCAAAGTTACCTCTCAATTTTCTATACATGTTCTTTACTGAAAAATTGTTGATCTCCTGCACTTCTACTCCTGTGTATCCAGATTCCTCAAAATACTTTTTAGCTTTGAATATCTTCTGAATTACCCAGGAAGCCTGTGTTGGTTCAGTACTCCACACTGAAATTTGCTTCTTGTAATATTCATAAACCCACTGTACCCATAACTTGTCCTTCTTCTTGCTCAGGTTCCACAACAATTTGCATATAGCAGCTCAATTCCAAGCCTCTATGTTCATCAAGTTCAAGCCTCCAGCTGCTTTAGGCTTGCATAAGATGTCCCAAGCCACCAGAGCTTTCCTGGAATCTTCTATCCCCCCAGTCCATAAGAAAGTTCTGCACACTTTCTCAACTAGATGAACTAACTTTTTTGGCAAAACAAAAATCCGGGACCAGTAAATCTGAATAGAGAAAATGACACTTTTGATCAACTGGATTCTCCCTACATAGGACAAGAACCTTGTTGTCCATGATTGAATTCTTCCTAGCATCTTTTCAAGTAATGGTTGGCATTGAACCAAGGATAGCCTCTTAGTACTAAGAGGCACTCCCAAGTATTTCATTGGCAGCTCACCTTTGACAAATCCCAGCTCTTCTAAAATCTGCTTTTGTTGCTCATTTGGAACTCCACCAAAAAATAATTATAGAACTCTTATCCTTATTAGCTATTAAACTAGAAGCTTTTGAGAATTGTTGAAAATATTGAAATAATAACTGCACTGATATGGCATCTCCTCTACAGAATAACAAAAGGTCATCTGCAAAGCTCAGTTGAACTATATTCATTTTGCTGCACTTAGGATGGTAGTTGACATCTGGATTGCTTCTGAGAGTCTTCAACATTCTAGTCAGGTACTCTATAGCTAAGACAAATAGGTAAGGGGATAAAGGATCCCCCTGTCTTAGTCCTTTCTTTGCTTTGAATGGTTCTATAGGCTGGCCATTGATCAAAATAGAGTACGAAACTGTTGTAGTACATTTCATAATCCACTGAACTTCTCTGGTATTTGTAGATGTGTTAACACTTGTTCTAAATAACTCCACTCTACAGAGTCATAAGCTTTTTTCATATCTATCTTCATCATACATCTAGGAGATACCCCTTTTCTACCATATCCCTTAACTAGTTCATGACTTAGGATTATGTTGTCATTGATCAGTCTACCAGGGACAAATGCAGATTGGCTTTTGTCCACCAATTCATCCATTACTCCTTGCAACCTGTTAGTTAGGATCTTTGATATGATTTTGTACAATATGATGCAGCATGAAATAGGTCTATACTCAGTGATCTTGGAAGGAATTTTCACCTTAGGAATGAGAGTGACTGATGTAACATTAATAGGATGAAACATTCTTGATTCTGCAAAGAACTCCAGAACTGCATCTGTGATAGTATCACCTACCACTGGCCGGGCCTTCTTAAAAAATAAGACATTGAAGTCATCACACCCTGGGGCTTTATTGTCACTAATACATTTCAAAGCTTGATATATCTCCTCTTTTGAAACCTCTGCTATGAGTTGTAGCTGCTGCATTCTATTCACCATAGGACCATCTTTCATAACTGTTGGATTAACTGCAGGCAACTCACTAGCTGAAGTCCCTAGCTGATAGAACCCCGTCACCTCATCTTCTATATCCTTCTTTGTATGAACTGTGCTGCCATCATTCTTTAATAATCTTTTAATTTTGTTTTGATTACACATGCTTCTAATATTTATATTAATTTAGGCTGTCTATATCACTATCTTGACATGTTGTTATTTTCTGCACGTTGTATAAATTCGAAATATCTTGTGTAACGGACTGGACTGCCACTCATATAATTATTCACGTGATTTGATATGACATGTTGCTAAATTTTGTAAAAACAAACAAAAAGAAACTCTTGGGGGACAACAAAAGAAAATAACCAGAAAAGAGAGGACTCATTAGCAAATAACAAAGCTGATTTTGATCCTCACTTTAGCTGTTACTATCAGGTTATATTTAAGTCAATTCAGTAAATACATTTTGTCCTCCACCTCCGACGATCGGCGTTTGAAGGCATGGATTCAGAAGCTGATTTTGATCCTCCTCCATCTTTTGATAACGTGGTACATTTTCTACATATCTCACATTTCCCCCCTAATTTCTCTCATTTTATTTTGTTTCTCACCAGATCTGATTTTATAGGTATGAATTTGTTATTTTTGAGGTGTGATCTGTCACTTTTATTAGTTTGATATCATTAATTTCATTTTTTTAAATCTAAACGGAGGGGTTATGCTTCGAGTGTTTTTAATTTACTGAAATTTTGTGATACGAATATGTAAACAGTAATCGTTAATGTCGGAATTAGTGAGGAATTTAGAGAACTGTAGATTTATTCATTTGGATATGCATTGATATGTATGAATTTTTGTTTTCCGGATGTGATCTGTCACTTATGTTAGCTAGATATATCATTTATTCCCTGTTTTTATTTGGAGATGAAAGTATTGTGTGGTTCGAGTTTTTGTTAAATTTCTGTTGTGATAAGAATTTGTAAACAGTATTGTTAAAGTTTTGGCGTTGGTATTATAGTATGTAGAGAACTGTAGATTTATGTATTTGGATCTGCAGGAGGTTGTGTTGAAGTGCCACTTTTCTGTTTTGGACTGGGGTTTATTGCAGGAGAATTTGCTCTGTATTTTAATTGTTCTATTTTTTTCCATAACAAAACCAGAAGAGTTTGAGATGATTTTAATGGAGTAACGTGGTCAGTGAGGTTCTTCGTACTAAACCCCAGAATTTGTTAAATAATTAGTGAGTTTTTATATAGCTAGTTTCTGAGTTACTCTCTTTAAATTATTAGTATTACCTTCTATTCCAAGATGAAGCAGATCTGGTCTTGTAAACTTTTACTCTTCAAAGACCTCCATGGTTTGCTTATGTATTGATATGCTGGTGTCCCAATCTTTATCCTTTTGACAATTTCGTGATCATGTTTTATCTGTTTTACTGCTGTTTCCCACAGAATTCTACCATATACAACATGTTGGGCTCATCTATCTGAACTATATGCAATTAAAATCTGCGTCTTCTTAGAATGATGTGAAGTTTTCTTTTGAAGTTGGATATTGTCAATATGTTGCTCATGGATGGTAGAAGTCCTTTGCTAATCACATACGTGGATTTAGACACAAATTTACTCTTGCTCTCTCTTTAAGCAGAAAAATATGGCCAAGGATGTTGAAGTGAAAGGATTCAACCCAGGATTAATTGTCTTAACTGTTGTTGGCGGACTCGTGTTGGCATTTCTTATAGGGAACTATGTGCTTTACATGTATGCACAAAAAACCCTTGCTCCAAAGAAAAAGAAGCCAGTCTCCAAGAAGAAGATGAAGAGGGAAAGACTGAAGCAAGGTGTTTCTGCACCCGGAGAATAGATATAAGACATATCGGGGTTATTCCTCTTGTTCATCTGAGAAGACTATGTTAGTTCATACCCAACGGCAGTGTCATATAGATGGTTGGACTTGTTAATGTTACGGATTTGCCATCATCATAGTTAGAACCTTTAGTATATGCTTCTATTTTTCTGTTAGCTGACTGAGAAGTTTTTTTCTTGCGAGTTACTGAATTATCTATCTTCTTCCAGTAGAACTAGCCTTCCTTTTCGTTTTTCCTGTTTGGTGATATCAGAATTTCTAGGTAGGTTTATGCTTACTACTACTTTATTGTGTTGCATAATTGTCAAAGCTGTTGATTTTAGCCCTTGAAAGAATATTATGGCAGTGGATAAATATTGCTAGGATTGTCTTGATTTACGATGTGAATGGGCAAAATTTGTTTCCCTTTAGTGTTTGATTTCCATTTATATTTATGTTGTCCAATTAGTTGCCACTCTACATTGCACCTTAATGATGTTTCGGGTAGGTCTTATTTGATTACATTAGTTTCTGGTAAACTTGGTCTCTGAAAAGCTCCTAGCCCTCTACTTTTATTATGTGCTGATTTCTTATTTAACCTGAAAAAGTGAAGCTTTGACCAAAATGATGCCCACCTATATGTCTACAATTTTCACTTCACCCTTTTGTAGTAAGTAACCAAAATGGTCCTCCATATAAAAACATAGGTGATCAAGGAGGTTAAACTTAGCAATCTTCTCTATGTTAAGCCATAGTTGAACTCTTGTTTTCAGCTCTAATAGCCAAAAAGCAATTACTGTATTTGGAAGTTGGGAACAATAAATTTGGAGATAAGTACGCCACCAAATAAATTCATCATTTTTAATGGAACGATGCAACATATAAAGTCGCCGGTGCTTAAACATCCTTATTTTTTTTTACCCACACACTATTTTTATATTGAAAACTAGTAATAACATACAAAGATATTGATTGACCATCCAATCTTAAAGCCACAAGCTGAACAATAAGATAATGATGCACGCCAGGCGACACGAAAATAATTTAATAAACCATTTTGATATGACTAAATCAAGATATTGTACGTGACGATCGTGAATTTTTCATGACAGCTGAAACAAATATCAAGCTCTCGAGTCCAAATCATCTATATTTGTAAGGAGAATTAAACGACTCTATCTTTGAATTTAGTGATATTCATAGGATTATAACGTTTATTTCCTTAAAATCAGCTGTCCGTTTTTCGGTACCATCGTCCTGTGGAAATATAGGGTGCAATTATTTGCAGAAATATATAAAGCTAATGTGATCCGGCCCTTTCCTGGAAGATCGAACCCCAAACATAATGGCAATGGGCCGCGCTTTATATAATTTGCTAATTGCTATGGTAAGGAGATAACATTTCAGTGCCCCAGAGCTTTTACAAGTTTTTGCCCTTTCATGCTTCAAACATGGAACAAAAGAATGAGCAAGGAAAAAGAAACACAAAAACTAGTTCATTGTAAAATCAGTGAACCACTAAAAAGCAGGCAGCCGGTGCACAATGCATCCTGCGTTCACACAGGATCTGGGAAAGGGCCGCACCCTAAGGGGTGACATGTAAACAACTTACCAAAGCATCATTGGCTGCTTCCACAGTCCGAACCCGTGACCTACAGGTCATACGGAGACAACTTAATTGTTGCTCCAAGGATCCCAGGTTTGCTTTTTCATATGCCATTTATTCTTGAAAACATATGAACTGACAAACTGATCATAATCAGATTTAGGGACATGGGAAAGTTTAAGATACTATATTCCACATCTCTTAACTCTACACAGTGCAACACAAAGATTATAGTAGAATCCATCTCTTTTATGTGTATACATTATAAACACACCACATACAGATATGTCTTAAGTTTTACAATACTCAGCAGATTTTTAATATGTGAAATAAGTTCAGAAAGCTTTGAGAAACTGGATACTGGATACAAATCAAACCAATTTGGAAATGGATGGACTCTAAAGCATTATACTTGTGCTTAGCGGCCCATGGTCTGGTCACTCGGGGGGATCATAACGACCACTTGTTGGGCGTTAAACCCAGGATGAGGGAGCCTACGACGAAGCTCACGACCCTCTTGGCAAAGAGCACAAGGATGGCAGAAGAAATGAGTTGCAAAGTCACAAGCTGACTCACATTGCTCGCGCTGCACCTCATCCTCAACAAAACTCCCACAGCAGCCGCAAGATCTGTTGAGTGCCTCGCAGCTCCCCTGTAGAGGAAATAAATTGTAGAATGCATTTACAAGTTTTCAATGTATAACGGGGATAAAACTTCAAGAACTGCTACTACAACCATTAGGAGGAAATTGAAAAAAAAAGCAAAAAAAATCCCTCATCCGTTAATAATGAAATGATGCAGAAACAGCAAGAAGCAAAAGCTAGACGATGTTAGCAAGAAATACAGCTGATAGCCAGTTTGCATATCTTAGCCAAAAACAAAGCCGAATTAATCACAATTACGAAGTACACAGTAAATTTTACAAGTTTTAATCCAAAACTTTAATATATCAACTTCGGATGGTTTTGATGACACTATTTTCGCTCCTAGTTGTTTGATGAAAATGACTATCACTATATGGCATTCTGATTTACTATCATCTTCACATCCTAAAATGAGTAAGTAATAGATAGATAAGAAAACAAGAGAACATAACTACTTATAATTACTTTTCTCTTACTCCTTTTTTTTTTCCCGAAGTACATAAGCAGAACATTTTCTTCAAACCTCTACCTTGTTTTTCCGATGACTCTTCAAAATCTACCCCGACTAGTTTGGGATTGAGGCACAGATGTAATCTCTTCAAATCTCCCTTTATGGGAAGAAAATTCAAAATCAAGTATCCGCGCCCCAAGCTTTAACCAAAAAGACACATACATCCAAATGAAATATTACATACAAAGAACTTACCGATTCTTGAGTCATGTCGCCAATTACTTGACATGAATGAACTATGTCTAAACCACTTTATCCTTTATTTATTTATTTATAAGGGGATGTCGAACCACTTTATCTTTTACATTCAACCACAATTAACCACCTTCAGAATACGGTATGTTAAAAATACACTTCAAACGGCCCTAAACTACCAGTTCGAAAGTATTTACATGAAAAACCTATACACTCGTATAGGACCAAAGGATACAGTGAACAAATTCCATATGAGACTTTAAAATAAATTATTTTCTTTGATGTGGAAAATACTTTCAGCAGAAGAGCAGCGACATGAAACACAGCAGTTGGAAAAGAAGAAATGCATACCACAGAAAGAAGAAAATGCATTTGAGGCAAAAAAAACCATGACTTGAATAAGCATTAGTAAAGCACCTGCAGAAAGGTAAAAAATTTAAGAAAGACGGTCTACCTCCAGATTAAACTTTCGGCGTATAGCTGTACGGGTGGGATATGTAAAAAAGGGTGCTACACAGTTCGAGCCAAAGAAGGATTGTCCAAGCATGTAGAGGCCAGTGTAAAGTAAGCAGTGAGTGGCGAAAGTCCCAGGAGCAGAGCCAAGTCTCTCGGCATTGCTCCCGTAAAGCACACATGGGGCCATCCCTAGTAAACCTACAGAGTGGCATGATAAACAGAAGCAAATTGAGCAGAAGCCCAGAAAATATTTGCTACCGGAAACGAAAAGTATGCCCGGAGCATCAACAGAAAAAACCATATTGCAAAAATATATAATTAAGACACAAGAACGAGCATGCGTGCATCTTGCAAAGGGAGGACTCTTCGCAGACCTGCAAGTGAATGCAAACTAATTACATCAGATTGAATTATACCTCGAAGAAAATTCCTTTTCTTTGACATCAGTAATCTATGCCTGTGCAAGATTCATATGACTAGGACTTTGATGCAGCAGTTGCATTTGTCGCAGAGGGACATTACAATGGGAATTCTTGAACAATGACAAAGACATATGGAAACACAATTTAAAGAATAAAGTGTTCCAGCTATTTCCACCTTAGTATAGCTATTGTCTCACTACAGCAGAGATGCTGATAGAAAAAATGCATCAGAAGAAGAAAAAACGAATTAGGAGTAGGAATTTTGGGCAACAAAGATCTAAGTCCTAGTCATCGAAGGAAAATACAATTCCCCATCTACAATTATCACCTATGTCCATACATTTGCTTGCTAGTTCTTTTTCTCATGAAAATTAGGAGCATATAAGATCACAGCTCGCATATACTTGGCGAGATCATTCAATAAACAAATTCAGGGGAACCAATAAGTTGATTTTAGCCAAGGCTAAACCTTACTTAAGATTGCAATTCAACACCTGAATTAAAATTTCTAAACCAACATCCCTAACGTCTCTCTCGTGCAGTTTCATCAACTCTTAGAGTATGTATAATTCTAGTATTAAGATATTCATTGACTAACACGGTATTTGAATAGAAAGGTCATGAAAAGAGCGGAATGAATACACGATTCATATAACTGACCCAACTATCTTGGAATCGAGGGGTGGTTTGATTGATGAGTTAATTTCATGGACAGTCACCCAATTCTCACTTTATTACACCAAAGTCATTAAACTATGTTTTGTAACGAAAAGCCACTCAAATTTAACAAGTACCATGAAAGTCATTAAACAAGTTTTTGTATCCGAAAAGTCATTCAACATTCTTTACAAATCACATAACGTCACTAAGAGAACAAAAGAGATAAATCTATGGTATTAAGGCAAAGTTGAGTGATTTTTTTATTACAAAAAAAAAGTTAAGAATGGACTTTGGACCTAATTCAACTCCAAAAGCTAGCTCATGAGGTGAGGATTGTTCAAAGCCATATAAAGAGTCCAATTGCCCATTCCACAAACGATGTGGAACTACTATCATCCCCTCGCGCGCCTAGGCCAGCCAGCCAACTGGGCGTGAACAAAATAATATGGGGGGCTAAGTCTGACATCAGTTAAATAAGAATTGGGATGGGTCGGTCTCTAATACCATGTAAAGAAATGAACTTTGGGTCTAACTTAACCCCAAAAGCTAACTCGTGAGTTGAGGATTGTCCTTAAAGAGTCCAATTGTCCATCCCACAAACGATGTGGGACTACTAACAGATACTTATACAATCTTGAACGGCTTTTCGGTTACAAAAAACAGTTTAGTGAACTTTAATAAATAAATAAAAAAAGTTGAGTGATCATATTTTGATTGACTAAAAAAAAACTAGAGAAAAAACAGCAAGAATGATCGCCAGATGAATGTTATTAATCCACTAATTCTGATCCAACAAAGAGACATGTAATCCAAGTATTTCAAAAAGGAAAAAGAATCCAATAAATCAATCAATCAACTGCACCTCAATCCTAAACTAATTTCAGTCACTAAGATTAAACCAAAAAAACAACCAATCAGAAAAAGAAAACTCACAAACTTCAATATCACTACTGCAGAATTCATCATTCCTGCCAAAACAAGCGCAGAGTCCAGAATCCCATTGACCCCTATTGGGCTCACCGACGACGCCATGGCCCATAGGAAGTCCATCAGCAGTCCAGCCCATCGGAAAAGCAGCTGGGATTGCGCCGGCGTCAGAAGAAATAATGGGTTTATTATTGTTCTTTTTCTCATCTTTCACCTCAGAGGATAAAAGAGGGTTTGATTCTTCGTTATTGGCCATGGCTATTACAAGTTTACAACAACAACTACAGAAAAAACGAAAAGGGGTTTGATGAATTCAACAAAATTGAGGGATCTGAATTCTTAAAGAAGGTGAAAATTTGGGTATATGTGTAATATACACACAGTACACAGTGACGTACGAGAAAAAAAGTTCAACCTTTGTAATCCGCGTGGAATTGGTAGTTTGCTTATGCTGCTAAGTTTTATTTTTCTTATTCATTGAGATTGTCAATTTTTGACCTTATATTTTTGTCGATTTAATTTGTTTTGTACGATGAGTTAACTATAGATTGTCCATATAAATATTGAGATTAATAGTAGTCTAAAATAGGAGTGGTAAATAGGCGGGTTGGGCTGAATTTGTGCGGGTTAAGATGGGTTAGGTCAATAAATGGGTCATTGTCCAACCCAGTCCAAAGTGTACTTGGGTTAAGATGGGTTGGGTCAAAATGGGCTAAACAATGGGTCATAACCTAACCCGCCCAACTTGACCCATGTTTTTGAACCATTCTCATCTTGCATTGAAAAATCTTTTTACCTTAAAATGTGTAAGTTGAAAAATATTTTGCGGGTGAGGATGGGGGTAGAGGGTAGGGTGGGTGGGTGGTGAAGAAAAACAAAAAAAACAGAAAATTTAAAATACAAAAAAAAGTATAAAATTTTTTTTTGAGGGGATTTGCGCGGGGATGGGTGGGTGGTGCACAAAAACAAAAAAAAGAACAGAAAATAAAAAATACAAAAAAAAAAATTAAATTTTGTTTGGGGTGGGGGGTGGGGGTGGATGGTGCAGAAAAATTTAAAAAAAAGAAAATTAAAAATACAAAAAAATAAAATTTTTGGAGGAAGAGGGGGTGGGTAGGTGGGTTTTGCGCGAGGGGTGGGTGGGTGGGGCAGAAAAATAAAAAAAACATAAAATTTAAAATACAAAAAAAAGTATTAAAAAAAAAAATTGAGGGGGTTTGCGCACGGTGGGGTTAGGGGGTAGGTGGGTGAGTGGGAGGTGCAGAAAAAAAAGAGAAAAAAACGAAAATATAAAAAAATTGTAAAATTGAGGCAACTAAGTAAACTTCTAGATAAGTTGGGTTGAGATCCCTTTATTTTAGATGAGTTTCATGATTTGTATTTGGGCTGCTAAATGGGTCAGAATGGGTCATAAAAAATAATGGGTTAACTTGGGCTCAACCCAAATTGACCCATGAGCTAAAATGTTTTCAGCCCAACCCACTAATGTCTGGACGGATTGGGCGTGTTAGATGGATTTGGGCTCAAATTGCCACCCCTAGTCTAAAATATAAAAATATATATTCTAAGGAGTAGTTTAGTTGGGTCTTTGGAGATATAATTTCCACATAAAAATCGACATTTTGTGGGTTTAAGGAAATATTTTCCTCTTAAATAATATATGCATAACTTACGTGATGCGAAATAGACTATAAAATAAAATATGATATTAATAATGCATGAATTAAAAGTGCTAAAACGACAAAATGAACCCTCAAATAGTTAAAAATACTATATTTTGTTTTAAAAAAATGAGCAAATATCTTAGAACATATGCAATATACTTGTTTTGTCAAAAAAGTATTAACTTCTTCTTAAAACGAATTAATATGTAAAATAAAGGGCAAATCCTAACCAAAGGTAATAATCTCTAGATCGAAGATATGTTGAATGAGATCGATAAGAAATATGAAAGTTTGTGGAATGTACAAGATTATGGAAGGCATTTCGAGTGAAGAAATCGCATTCATGCCCTTACAACCATGCTATAATTCGTGGTACAAGAGAATAAAAGAAAGTGCTAACAGCAACTGGAAAGATCTTTATTCATTTTGAGATAGAGGTTACAAAGATTTAGAACAAAGTTATGAATCTTTCTTCATGCTCTCTCGAGATTCCCCGTAAGGAATGCTTTCAGGGAAGCCCCCCTTATATCATTCCCCTTTCCTGTATATATACTGGATATTGCCCTTTACCTAATGGTTCTTAACTAGTGTATAATAATCTGCCATGGACACTTTGGGTCGACCCCCCTTAGGCTCCATATGCGCATAACATCGCAAAGGCTCTACGGTAAATCGATCTGGCCATGGCCGCTATGTTCTCCATCATGGCGTCTCGTGTGCACAATCATGGCTTAACCGCTTTCTTACCGTCCCCTTTAGGGGTTATTCTCTTACGATCAGATTTCGACCCATACAATACTATCAAACTAAATATTTAACAGAAAATAATCACTGCATTATCTAATGCTTACATTATTTATTTATTCATTATGAATCCTTATATTGTAATATCTATGTAGGCATATAAATTTTATTAAAATTAAATCTATAAAATAATTTAGATTATATTTTAAATTCAAGATGTGGGCTAATATAATTGAATTAATTATATAAGTCCAATATATATGGATTGAATAAATAAGTCTTAATCCATTGGGCTAGCCCATTTAATTAGGCTAAAATGATGAGCCCACTTTTATTAAGACCAAGATGTCAGTTTGGTGCCACATGTCAAATGATGTGGCACGCCAAGTCAAACAGAAGAGCCAATAGGATTGTGCCACGTGTCAAAATGACAAGGCATGCCAAATCAAATTAAAAGGCCAATGAAACTATGCCACATGTGCAAGTGACGTGTTCTGGCCAATCAGATGCGGCCTTGTCACACTCCAATCTTATTGGTCGGATAGAATATGTTCTCATCAAAACTCTTCCCTCCCACACTATAAATAAGGGTCTTCATAACTCAGAAAAGTCAGCAGAAGTTATAACAAGAAGCAAGAGAGAGCTCGTGGATCAAATTCTGCAGATTTCTCTAAAAGCTCCAAACATTCAAGTGTTCTAAGGATTAGAAGATCAAGACTAAGATTCAAGAACAAGCTACAAGCCCTTGGATTAAAAATAATTCAAGATCGAGATCAGGCCTCAAACACTTGGATTAAAATAAAATAAAATTCAAGATTAAGCTCGAAGGCTCTTTTATTTACTATTGAAAAGAAGAATCAGAGGATTTATAGAGATTGTAACACTCAAATATTTGAAATCAATTACTACAATTGTTGCAATATTTTTCAGTGTTGATTTTATTTTCTTGATGCAATTTTATTGTCTACAAATTCTGGCACGCATAGTGGGACAATCTCTACCTCTCATCTCAACTTTTCGATCACCAAAGCATAAAAAAATCGAAATGGCTTCAAAGAAAATCAACTCCAAATCAACTTCCACCAAGGCTGCTAATTTAAAGTTTTATATTGATGTGGAAACCATCCTCGATATTACCTTTGGAAGCTTTGGGCCAGTTACAAGGAGCAACGCAAACTCTTTAGGGCAACAAACACTCCAAGTGTCGACCCCTATTTTCGGATCTTCATCCTCAAAAGGAACAAGATCCTCTACAAGCGCGACCCAAAAAGGGAATGATGTCGCCGAAAGAATCAAAGAGGTTCTTGCTCAACGTAGTTTATCTAAGTCCAAGAAATCTTACATGCAAGCCGATGATGAAGACTTGAGCGCTGGTCTCCTCTAGTCTCCGTTAACGTGACCTCTAAGATCTATCCCAACAATGATCAATATTATTCTTGATCCTCTACGGCGATCATGCAAGCAATGTTTGTTGAAACTTCTACTGTAGAAGAACAACTTGCAAATTTGACGAAAGCAATTGAAAACTTATCAAAGTGCATGCAAGATCAAGATGCTAAACTTTTCAAGCTAACAAATACACTGGATAGTATAGTAGATGGAGAATCAAGATGCTAAACTTTTCAAGCTAACAAATACACTGGATATCATAGTAGAGGGAGAATGCACACAAACACCTTTAAATCTTCAAAGATCACAAGAGAAAGAAGACTCCTTCGAAAAGCAAGCAACAACAACCAAGGAGATCCGAGTCTCCACTGAAGGTTTGATTCCCGTTGAGAAATTAAAGGACTTCATCATAAAGGCTATCAAAGATAATCATGAGTCATCTTCCAAAATATCTCTCACATATTCAAGGTCATGCATGTTGGTTATCAACCTCCTAGGTTGCTGCATATTGATCCAACAAGATGGGGAGAAATTCAAAAATAGCCAGATTTACAAGTAGTCATTCAAAAATAGCTACACTTTTAAAAGTAACCGAAATTTAGCAACTTTTCATGTAAAGATAAATCTGAACGAAAACACTGTTCAAAATCCGGAAAATACTCCATCATAATATACCGGAGTTCCAGCATAAGTATACTGGAACTCAGTATATTTTACTGGAGTTCCAACATAAGTATACTGGAACTCCAGTATATTTTACTGGAGTTCCAGCAAAGTATACCGGTCCAGCATAATTGCTGGAAGTTCATATACAGGTGCACGAATCTCCAGTATATTATGCTGGAACTTTCCGCGTGTTGGGGTTCCAGCATAATATGCTGGAACTTCATACACAGGTGCACCGAACTCCAGTATATTCTGCTGGACCGGTCTCTGTTGCAGTAAAATAGTTGCTATTTTTCAACGACTTTACAAATACTGGCTATTTTTGAATGACCAATCCGAAAACTGGCTAGGCCGTGTTATGTTTACAACTAGAAGAGGCAGGCCTGCGCTTGCGGGCCCAACGTTGCAAATTGTGAATAAGATTTTAGAATTGTTCGGATTTTATGTTATTTCTGCGTAGCTATGCATATATATGTCTGTGGTTCCATCAATGGTTCCATCTAGATCTGCAACCATTTCTTGTAAGAATGCTTTTACATTTTATGTCTGTGGATAGAAAGTTATCAATGAAACTCATTTAAAGACACTTGAAAAATATTGTACATCCAAGGAAATAGGCCCTGTAGCTAAGAGCTTAAAATAATGGATAGGCTTAAAATAAGAGCCAAGGAAAAAGCTCCTTGGACAGACTTGTAAGTCAGCCAAGCAAAGTGCTACACAAATAATATTAGGAGAGCTTTCCCTAGATTGTTGCTATCCAAATTTTACCTCAGATTAGAAAGGACACAAAATCTTGATTCCTGGTGTACTACTTTCTTCTTCATGTACAAATTTGTTTTTTGTATTTAATATTAAAGTGTTGCCGAGTACAAACAAACATAAAAAAATATTATAGAATATATTAGCTTCTGTGCTTAATTTCTAGCATCGTATCCAAATTTTGGTTATTTCATTTTGAATTGGCGAGAGCCTTGTAGGCATTGGGAGAAAGTTAAAATCTGCCAATAATAAACATTTTAGAAATCAGAAAGAATGCTAACTTTTCTGTTACAGTTAAAATCTAATAAAATATCTATTTACAAACAACAAATACGATCGAATCATTTTACTGAGTTGTCATCTTAATATTGCACAAACACATTACACAATGCTTGTACTTTTACGCATACGCAGTCTCTATTTATGCGTGTTTGAGGATTGGTAGGTAAAATAGACCAAGAAAATAGTTAAACACAAATTGTCACCACCCAATTCCATTATAGGTCGTGATGACATCCAACACTGATCAGTTTAGTGGTTTTCCACTTTAATAAATTACTAAGTGAATAACACTCCTCACTGATAAATTTTGTAGAAATTTAAAAATTTCAAAGTAATTAAATGAAAGCAACCGAGTGCAAATCGAGTTCATATAAATAAATCCAAAATCATAAGTCTACTAGTGTGTGCCAAGACCTGGTGTCACAAGTATATGAGCCTTCTAATAGTGTCGCGCCCCCCTTTTCAACTCCTCCTTTCGGATTAGTCGGGGTCTTGACATTATTGGGACAACTCATTCCTTTTGGGAAAGGGGTATGCAAGGATCCGAAGAATCGTCACCTAACGAATTAAGGTACGTTAGGGCACCTACTAAGGGTCTTTTACATACATTGATTTGGATAACCAGAGACATGGTAAGGACTTGAAATTACTCCAAGGGGAAGGTGTTAGGAACCCCTTAGAGTCCTCAAATATGGTTCCCAGCCAAACAACTTTGTGAATTTAAGCAAGTTGGAGATAGGCAATCAAAGCTTAAACAAGTAAAGAGTTTTGAAAGATTTGCAGTCTAAGCACATATGTGTTACAAAAGTTTTGAAAAAATTTGATGTTTAAGTGAGGTTTTTGAAAGAGTTATAATCTAAACACGCATATAGAGGATAGGGGAAGTCCTAGGTTAGTTATCCTATAGGATCACATCAGTACAATACCCGGTAATCACTCCTCAAAGAGGGGCTACACGTGGTATTAGCGCACCAGTCATCATATCCATAGCTACCCTTCCCACCCCTTAGCGGTTATTAAGCGAGTGTTATTCAGCGACCTCTATTGCGTGCTGTTACCCGTCCCTTCTTAATGACCCTGGAGGATTTTAGAACCTCTACCTATAGGGGCAGTTCTAGGCAGACCCTCAGGTTTAAAGGAAAAATACTAAGGCGACAAGCAAAAATACATAGGACTTCAGTAAATAGGAACATAGAAGAGTAGATAAGAGGCTCAGATTTACCTCCACAAATAATGCACATAAACAGCTGTCACGACCCCAAATCCTAGCAAGTCGTGATGGCGCCTATCGTTGAACTAGGCTAGCCAACCATCATATAAAAACCCATTCATTTTAATATAATTTCTAAATATCATTAATAACCAGCAAAAATGAGTATAAAAATTTCTTTAAGTCTTTAAACCGCAATAATCATCTAACAGTCTAAACAAATCCCCCAAGACTGGAGTCAACCGATCACGAGCATCTAAGAAATAAACTAACTCTGTTAATGTCATAAATAATGTCTAGGAATAAAATACTAATACTAATAAAGGAAGGGAAATGGAGAAGCTGCGGACGCTGGACAGATACCTTGAAATCAAAAAAGCTGACGATAACGAAACTCGGATGGCTACTGCTCCGAACCAGTACCTGGATATGCCCACAGAGGTGCAGAGAGTAATGATGAGTACGCCAACTCAGTAGCAATGAAAATAAATCACAGTCTGAAGAATTAGAAACACACAGCAGCAAATACACCAATCCACAAAAACAATAAAACGCCAAGTCTCAATAAAGTGTACATAAGTTCAAAAGCCAATTTCCATAAAATCCTTTGAACAAGTATATTTTCAAATGTTTCTCAGTAAAACTCCCAAAATATCAGTATAAAAGAATGAAGTGAATCATAGTTTAAAACTCAGTAAAATATCAACGTAAATTGCCCCTCGGGCATGATCATCTCTCATAAATATTCCCTCAGCACCTCACCATCACTCAGCATCAGCCCCTTGGGCAACCTCATTGTTACTCATGCCTCCCAATCACTCATCACTCGGCACTCGCACTCAGTAGGTACCTGCGCTCACTGGGGGTGCGTACAGACTCCGGAGGGGCTCCTACAGCCCAAGCGCTATAAACAAGCCAAATCATGGCATCAATCACTCTCAGGCACTCGACCTCTCTCATATCATAACATCCTCACAACATTGGCCCTCGACCTCACTCAGTCAGACACTCTCAGCATGCCACTCGGGCCATAAATAAAACGGGGTTCTCGACCCAAAATCGTATTTCATTTCAAGAAATAGTAATATATCAAATAGAAGTGTCAACAATTTCACAAGAAGGACTGAGTGTAAAATCATAGTTTCAAAGTGAGGAATATAAGTAAAATAACCCCCAAGGGGTTAAACAAATCGGCACTAGGACCCAAACATATCAAACATAGTAATACTATAAAAGATACGCTTTAAAAGCACTTTTGCAACTCAGTAGTTGCCTAAAAAGGAACATATTTCCAAATTTCCAATTCGTGCACGCCCCACACTCGTCATCTAGTGTGTGCGTCACTCCAAAACCGTGAAAGGATGCAAAGTCCGGGGTTTCATACCCTCAGGACAGGATTTAAAGACATTACTCACCTCAAACTAGCCCGAAAAAAGCTACTCCGCAACGCGTTTTCCCCTCGAATCAACTTCCGAGTGCTCCAAGTATATCAATTTCAGATTCATTACATTAAAATATGCTAAGGGGATGAATTCGAATAGAAAAATATCAACTTTATGCACAAAACCCGAAATTAGTCAAAACATGACCCCCGGGCCCGCGTCTCGGAACTCGACAAACCTTATACCAAAACGATCCTCATCATCTCACGAGTCCGTACATATAAAGAACTTTTAAATCGGAGTCCGTTTGACCTCTTAAATCGCTCCTAAAAGGTCTCTTAAACTCAAGCCCTAGTTTCACATTTTTTTTACTAATTTTTCCCAATTAAACACTGTTAATTTTGTCCTTAATCACATATAATCGAGTTAATGAGTCCAAAAATCTTACCTCAATGATGCACAAATGTTTCCTTCTTCAAAAACCCTCAAAAAGCTCGAAACCCGCACAACAATGGTGAAAAGAGGGTTAAAAATAGCGAAGTCTCCTTTTTATACTTTTATGCCTAGGCTTTTTGCACCTGCGGTCATAATCTCGCACCTGCGGTCAAATCCACCGCACCTGCGGAATTTCATTAACCGGACCAAAACCGCACCTGCGCCTCCTTTCCTGCACCTGCACCTGCGACTTCGCAGGTGCAGTCCTCACTCCCGCATCTGCGACTTTCCCCTGAGTCAACCAAAATCCTCACCTGCGGAGGTCTTGTCCGCTTCTGTGAGCCGCACCTGCGGTTCCCCACTCGCAGGTGCAGAAATCACTGTAGAAAAACATCAACAGCTGTTTGCCGCAAATTTCCAACTCCGAACTTCCCGTTAATCATCCGAAATCCATCCCGAGCCCCTCGGGACCCCAACCAAATATACCAACGCATCCAACATAATCATTCAAACTTAGTTGCACTCTCGGAACACCCAAAATAACATCAAAACACCAAAATCACATCAAATTCAAGCCTATGAACTTTGAAATTCCTAAATTCCACTAACGATGACGAAACCATCCAAACCACCCCCGATTGACTTGAAATTTTGCACACATATCCAAAATGACATTACGAACCTGTTCCAACTTCCGAAATTCCATTCCAACCTGATAGCCTATTTTCCACTACCGACCGGAAATCACCAAAAACTAACTTTCGCCAATTCAAGCCTAATTCTACACCGGACATCACAAAAATATTCCGAACTCACTCCTAAGTCCCAAATCACCTAACGAAGCTATTCGAGCCATAAAATCCACATTCCGAGGTCGTTTACCAATAAGTCAACTCTCAGTTGACTTTTCCAATTATAAAGCTATTTCTAGAGACTAAGTGTCTCAATTCTCACTACAACCATTCTGAACCCGTGCCAATCGACTCTAACACATCAAAAACAGTATAACCAACCTATGACAAGGAAAAACAGTAATAATAATGCAGATTCTACGGAACGACCGGCCGGGTCATTACATTCTCCCCCTTTTAACAAACGTTCGTCCTTGAACGGGTCTAGAAACATACCTGGAGTCTCAAACAAGTGAGGATATCTGCTCCGCATCTCCCGCTCGGTCTCCCAAGTAGCCTCCTCCACTTAATGACCTCTCCACTGTACCTTCACTGAAGCTATATCCTTAAACCTCAACTCTTTGACTTGACGACCCAAAATGGCCACTGGCTCTACCTCATATGACATATCACCCTCGAGCTAAATTGTGTTGAAGTCTAACACATGAGACGGGTCACCAACATACTTCCGAAGCATCGACACATGGAATACCGGATGAACACTCGATAAGCTGGGTGGCAAGGCAAGTATATAAGACACCTCTCCAACTCCGAAGTACCTCAAAAGTCCCAATGAACCGGGGACTCAACTTTCCCCTCTTTCCGAATCTCATAACACCCTTAATGGGTGACATCTTCAAAAGTACGCTCTCTCCCACCATAAAAGACACATCCCGGACCTTCCGGTTCGTTAAATCTTCTACCTAGACTGCGCCGTGAGAAGTCGCTCCTGAATCAACCTCACCTTCTCCAACGCATCCTGAACCAAGTCTGTGCCTAATAGCCTAGCCTCACCGGACTCAAACCAACCAACCGGAGATCTACACCTCTTACCATATAAAGCCTCATACGGGGCCATCTGAATACTGGACTGGTAGCTATTATTATATGCAAACTTCGCAAGTGGCAGAAATTGATCGCATGAACCACCAAAGTCAATCACACAGGCACACAACATGTCCTCCAAAATCTGAATAGTCCGCTCTGACCGCCCGTCGGTCTGAGGATGAAATGCAGGGCTCAACTCTACCTGAGTACCCATACCTCTCTGCACGGCCCTCCAAAACTGAGATGTGAACTGAGTACCTCTATCAGAAATGATAGCAACCAGAACTCCATGCAATCGGACAATCTCCCCGATGTAGATACCAGCTAACTGCTCTGAAGTATAAGTAGTACTGATAGAAATAAAGTGCGCGGACTTGGTCAGCCAATCCACAATGACCCAAATCGCATCAAAAACCTTCGAAGCCCGTGGAAGCCCAACTACAAAGTCCATAGTGATTCGCTCCCACTTCCACTCCGAAATATCTAACCTTTGAAGTAATCCACCTAGTCTCTGGTGCTCATACTTGACCTACTGGAAATTGAGACACCGTGCTACATACTCAACAATATCTCTCTTCATCCGCCTCCACTAATAATGCTGTCTTATATCCTGATACATCTTCGCAGCACCCGGATGGATGGAATACCGCGAGCTGTGGGCCTCTGCTAATATCAACTCTCGGAGCCCATCTACATTGGGCACGCAAATACGACCCTGAATCCTCATAACCCCATCATCACCAATAGTCACATCTCTGGCATCACCTCTACGGACCCTGTCCTGAAGAACTAACAAGTGCCGATCATCATACTGGCGTGCTCTAATCTAATCATAAAGAGAAGATCGGGAAGCCATGCTAGCTAATACCCGCGGAGGCTCTGACAAATCCAATCTCACCAACTGACCCGCTAAAGCCTGAACATCAAGTGCTAATGGTCGCTCTGCTGCTGACAGGTAAGCTAGACTCCTCAAACTCTCGGCCCTGTGACTCAAAGCATCGGCCACTACATTGGCCTTCTCCGGATGATACAAAATAGTGAGGTCATAATCCTTGAGAAGCTCTAACCACCTTCTCTGGCGCAAATTCAAGTCCTTCTGCTTCATCAGATACTGCAAGCTACGATGATCAGTGAAATCTCACACTGTACCCCATACAAATAATGGCGCCAAATCTTTAAGGCATGGACAATGGCAGCTAACTCAAAATCGGGCACATGATAATTCTTCTCGTGCACCTTCAACTGTCTAGACGCGTAGGAAATCATCCTACCGTCCTGCATCAATACCGATCCCAAGCCAACTCTAGAAGCATCACAGTAGACTGTATAAGAACCCGAACTAGTAGGCAAAACTAATACCGGAGCTGTGGTCAGCTGTCTATAATCAATACACATGCGCATGGAGCCATCCTTCTTTTTCACAAACAACAACGGTGCACCCCAAGGTGACACACTAGGCCGAATGAACCCCTTATCTAGGAGTTCCTGAAGCTGCTCTTTCAATTCTTTCAACTCCGCTGGTGCCATACGATAAGGTGGAGTAGAGATAGGCTGAGTGCCTGCACCAAGTCAATACCAAAATCAACATCCCTGTCGGGTGGCATGCCTGGCAGGTCTGCAGGAAATACGTTCGGAAAATCACGGACCACTGGAACAGAATCAACAGAAGGAGTCTCACTACTAACATCCCTCACAAAAGCAAGATGAGACTCACACCCTTTCTCAACCATACGCTGAGCCTTCAAATAAGAAATCACTCTGCTAGGCACACACTCTATAGACCCTCTCCACTCAACTCTCAAAACTCTGGGCATAGCCAGGGTCACAGTCTTAGCGTGACAATCAAGAATAGCATGACACGGGGATAACCAATTCATGCCAAGTATCACATCAAAATCAACCATACTGAGTAACATCAAGTCCACTCGGGTCTCCAGACCCCCAATAGATATAACACATGACCGGTACACACGGTCCACAATAATAGTATCACCCACCGGAGTCTAAGCATGAACATACGTAACTAAAGACTCATGAGGCATATTAAGAAAGTGAGAAAAATACGACGAAACATAAGAGTATGTGGAACCAGGGTCAAATAAAGCCAAAGCATCATAGTGACAAACTGAGATAGTACCTGTAATCACCGCATCGGACGCCATAGCATCAAGCCTAGCCGAAAGTACATAGATACGTCGCTGGCCTCCACCTGCTCAACCTCCCCCTCTAGGGCGGCCTCTAGCTGCCTAACCACCACCCCTAGCTGTTTTGGGTAGGTGGTGAAGTGACTGGGGATGAAGTCGAGGGATGAACCCTCTGCTGAGATGAACTACTAGCACGACAAGGACACTGTCTCCACCCATGTCCAAACTCTCCACAATCGAAACAACTACCTGGAGCTGGAGATGGGGACTGAAGAGAACCCCTGCCACCATAATAACCACCGGATGAACCGTGCATAGAAGAACCCTGATATGACGATGCTCTGGAGGAACTCTGAGCTGGAAGGGCACTAAAAGATGAACGTCCCGGATGAGAACTGCGGGGACCCTGCCCCGAAGATGCACCACTGTAAGCTGGGCGAACTGGATGAGGAGGTCTAAATGGACGACCTCTACTGTGCTGAAACTGCCCTCTGGAAGAGCCACCGCTGAAACTACCTGATCCCCGAGGCCTCTTGGCCTCCCTCTCCTCACGCTCCTGCCTACGAACCGACTCAATGTCCCCAGCAATGTCAACAACCTTCTCAAATGTAGCCCCAAACACTCTCTCCCTGGTCATCAAAATTCGAAGCTGATATGTGAGACCATCTACAAAGCTCCTGATACTCTCCTTGTCAGTAGGGACTAACTCAGAAGCATGTCGAGCCAACTCAGAATATCACATCTCGTACTATGTAACTGACAACTCTCCCTGGCGCAACTGCTCAAACTGCCTGCGCTACACCTCTCTGTGAGACTAAGGAACATACTTCTCCAAAACGATCGTGGAGAACTGCTTCCAGGTGAGAGATGCTGAATCGACCGGCCTATGCCTCTCAAATTCCTCCCACCAAGTGAAAGCAACACCAACAAACTGAAATGTAGCAAACGAGACCCCACTGGTCTCCAAAATACCAGCAGTACGGAGTATCCTCTGGCACTTATCTAGAAAACCTTGGGGATCCTCACCCTCTGTGCCGCTGAAAGTCGGAGGCTGAAGTCTACTGAACCTCTCCATCCTACGCTGCTCATCCTCGGGCATGGCTAGGACTACATAGTCCTGAATTGGGGCAAAAGACTGAGCAGGGACTTCCCCCGGTGCCTGAATACCCTGTACAACCTGCTCAGGTGTCCGGGCAACTGGAATCTGAATGCCTCTCCCGGCCTGCAGTGGTAGTAGTATACATAGTAACTTCCTGAGCCAAACTAGTGCATACTGTTAGTATCTGAGCCAGGGTCTCCTGAAGACCCAGAATAACAATAGGCACTGCCGGTGCCTGAGCCTGTCCCACTGGGGCACCCTCGGCGGGAACCTGATCCTGAATAATAGGGGGATCCACTGGTACTGTCCCAGCTGCTGCACGGGCTAGTCCCCAACTCCACCACGGCCTCGACCCCTTGTGGGTATAGCTGGTGTCTGGTCACCCTGATCCGTAGCGCGTGTCCTCACCATTTGTGAGAGAATGAAACAACAGTAGTTTAGATTTCAAGAACCAATAGAATGGCACGAAAGAGTTCAAGAAAATGAGATATTTCCTAAGAGTTCTGTAGCCTCTCGAAGATAAGTACAGACGTCTCCGTACCGATCCGCAAGACACTACTAAACCTGCTCATGATCGTTGAGTCCTATGTAACCTAGAGCTCTGATACCAACTTGTCACGACCCCAAATCCTTGCAAGTCGTGATGGCGCCTATCATGGAACTAGGATAGCCAACCATCACATAAATACTCATTCATTTTAATATAATTTCTCAATATCATTAATAACCATAAAAAATGAGTATAAAAATTTCTTTAAGTCTTTAAACCGCAATAATAATCTAACAGTCTAAACAAATCCCCCAAGACTGGAGTCAACCGACCACGAGCATCTAAGAAATAAACTAACTCTACTAATGTCATAAATAATGTCTAGGAATAAAATACTAATACTAATAAAGGAAGGGAAATGGAGAAGTTGCGGACGCTGGACAACTACCCCGAAATCCCAAAAGCTGACGATAACAAAACTCGGATGGCTACTGCTCCGAACCAGTACCTAGATATGCCCACAGAGGTGCAGGGAGTAATGATGAGTACGCCAACTCAGTAGTAATGAAAATAAATCACAGTCTGAAGAATAATAAACACACAGCAGCAAATACACAAATTCACAAAAATAGTAAAACGCCAAGTCTCAATAAAGTGTACATAAGTTCAAAAGCCAATTTTCATAAAATACTTTGAACAAGTATATTTTCAAATGTTTCTCAGTAAAACTCCCAAAATATCAGTATAAAAGAATGAAGTGAATCATAGTTTAAAACTCAGTAAAATATCAGCGTAAATTGCCCCTCGGGCATGATCATCTCTCATAAATATTCCCTCAGCACCTCACCATCACTCAGTAGCAGTCACTCAGCATCAGCCCCTCGGGCAACCTCACTGTCACTCATTCCTCCCAATCCCTCATCACTCGGCACTCGCACTCAGTAGGTACCTGCGCTCACTAGGGGTGCGTACAGACTCCGGAGGAGCTCCTACAGCCCAAGCGCTATAAACAAGCCAAATCATGGCATCAATCACTCTCAGGCACTCGACCTCACTCATATCATAACATCCTCACAACATTGGCCCTCAACCTCACTCAGTCAAACACTCTCAGCATGCCACTCGGGCCATAAATAAAACGGGGTTCTCGACCCAAAATCGTATTTCATTTCAAGAAATAGTAATATATCAAATAGGAGTGTCAACAATTTCACAAGAAGGACTGAGTGTAAAATCATAGTTTCAAAGTGAGGAATATCAGTAAAACAACCCCCAAGGGGTTAAACAAATCGGCACTAGGCCCCAAACATGGCTTACAACCCAAACATATCAAAACATAGTAATACTATAAAACATACGCTTTAAAAGCAGTTTCGCAAATCAGTAGTTCCCTAAAAAGGAATATATTTCCAAATTTCTAATTTGTTCACGCCCCACACTCGTCATCCAGTGTGTGCGTCACTCCAAAACCATGAAAGGATGCAAAGTCCGGGGTTTCATACCTTCAGGACATGATTTAAAGACATTACTTACCTCAAACTTGCCCGAAAAGCTACTCCGCAACGCGTTTTCCCCTAGAATCAACTTCCGAGTACTCCAACTCTATGAATTTCAGATTCATTACATCCAAATATGCAAAGGGGATAAATTCCAATTGAAAAATATCAACTTTATGCACAAAATCTGAAATTAGTCAAAACCCGACCCCCGGGCCCGCGTCTCAGAACTCAAAAATCGTTATACAAAAATGATTCTCATCATCTCAAGAGTCCGTACATATAAAGAACTCTGAAATCGGAGTCCGTTTGACCCCTCAAATCGCCCTAAAAGGTCTCTTAAACTCAAGCCCTAGTTTCACATTTTTCTATTGATTTTCCCCAATAAAACACTGTTAATTTGGTCCTTAATCACATATAATCGAGTTAATGAGTCCAAAAAGCTTACCTTAATGATGCACAAATGTTTTCCTCTTCAAAAACCCTCAAAAAGCTCGGAACCCGCACAACAATGGTGAAAAGAGGGTTAAAAATTGCGAAGTCTCCTTTTTATACTTTTCTGCCCAAGATTTTCGCACCTGCGGTCATAATCTCTCACCTGCGGTCCGCTCTTGCGGTCAAATCCACCGCACCTACGGAATTTCATTAACCGGACCAAAACCGCACCTGCGCCTCCTTTCCCGCACCTGCGACTTCGCAGGTGCGGTCCTCACTCCCGCATCTGCGACTTTCCCCTAAGTCAACCAAAATCCACACCTGCGGAGGTCCTGTCCGCTTCTGCGAGCCGCACCTGCGGTTCCCCACTCGCAGGTGCGGAAATCACAGTAGAAAAACATCAACAGTTGTTTGCTGCAAATTTCCAACTCCGAACTTCCCGTTAATCATCCAAAATCCATCCCGAGCCCCCATGAGACCCGACCCAAATATACCAACACACCCTAAATGATCATTCAAACTTAGTTTCACTCTCGGAACATCCAAAATCACATCAAATTCAAGCCTATGAACTTTGAAATTCCTAAATTCCACTAACGATGCCGAAACCATCCAAACCACCTCCGATTGACCTGAAATTTTGCACACATATCCAAAATGACATTACGAACCTGTTCCAACTTCCAGAATTCCATTTCGACCCCGATAGCCTATTTTCCACTGCTGACCTGGAAATCACCAAAAACTAACTTTCGTCAATTCAAGCCTAATTCTACACCGGACATCACAAAAATATTCCGAACTCACTCCTAAGTCCCAAATCACCTAACGAAGCTATCTGAGCCATAAAATTCGCATTCCGAGGTTGTTTACCAATAAGTCAACTCTCAGTTGACCTTTCCAACTATAAAGCTATATTTAGAGACTAAGTGTCTCAATTCTCACTACAACCATTCTGAACCCAAGCCAATCGACTCTAACACATCATAAACAGTATAACCAACCTATGACAACCGACCAGATCGTTACAACAACACGACTCAAACACAAATAAGGGCGGCACTAATAAATATAACCCTAAGACATGGTGTCTAGGTGAGTTTTGAATACAACAGATATGCAGACTTGTTTTATAACTCAGAGACGGGCCCTAATCAGTTTGCCTACTAATTTTAAAGACCTGTTAAGCATTAGGCCACATACACAAAAGAGGCAGATTTCTAGTTTTAACAATTTAATCACCTAAGGCTTGCCTAGGCGTAGGACAATGTATACTAATTACCAGAATTACCAAGGAAAACTGTTGAAAATTATTTTTTTACCTAATCATGTTGTTCTTGGTATTGCAGAACACATAATTATTTCTAGCTGTTTAGAAAACCGAATAAAGTTATTTTATGCATTTTCATGCATCAGTAGTTAAACTAGGTGTAATTGAGCGAGTAAGATCCTATAACATTCTAATGCACGTACAAGGAAGGATGATTTGTATGCAGAATTCCTAAAAGCAGGTTGTCTAAATGCAAAACAGTCACAACATTAGACATGATTTTAGAATATGCAAAGTGACATTTCTATTTAGTGTTATCTTAAATACATGATTTCTAAGTGCATGGTGTTATGAGGCATGATTGTGGAAATAACAAATTATTAACATCTGTATCCTAGAACAGGATTTCTAGGTGCATAACAGTTATAGCATTAGGCATGGTTTCAGAATATGCGAAGGTGGCAGTTTGTTTTAGTGTTGTTTATCCTAGAACAGGATTTCTAAGTGGTATACAGTAATATCAAAATGATATGGTGAAACAGTATTCCTAAGAAACATGATATCTAAGGCATGATTTGCACACATTGGTCCTAAACACGAGTTCTATTGCGCAAATAGAAAATGTAAACCTAAGAACATGATTTCTACCCTTTGGCATGCATAGTCACCCTTCCCTTTTCACTATCCATCCCTAATAGTTATTTACAAATAAATTATTACAGACCATTGCATTGAATTACATAAACGAAATAAGAAAATAAGAACTTATACTATAGAGAGCCTACCAATAGGCCCATATCTCCAGAATTTCTCAATGGCAACAGTGTTCACAGCCTTTTACATAATCCGGGTGTGTCAGAGTTCCCTAAGGACCTCAAGGGATCCCGAGCAGTGCTCACACCCAGATTTTCATGACCATAGTTGAGTAAGTGCAATGTGTAAGAGCCATCTCTAATGTATCAGAGTTCATAAGGATCTCATAGGGATCCCAAAGCAGTCACACATTAGAGGGGCAAAACCTAGGTTTCTAAGAGTAAAGTGAGAGTGCTTGACATAATTTTGAAAGGATTAAGTAGGAAAACAACTTTTGAAAATAGACTGGTTTGAAATAAGCTTTGAATAACAATAAAAGAGTTTTACTTTAGTGAAAACAGTTTGAAAGGAAAAGGAGTAAGACAATCAGAGTCTCAAAATCAAAACAGTACACATAGAACAAGAAAGAAGAACTAGAACAAGTTTAACAATCACAAACAGGGGAATGAGGGGTTGGGGACATGTATGAAGCATATAGAGGCAGGTACACAGTAAGAAGAATGACACATAAGTTCAGGATCAAAGGAACCTTCAGGGGGTAAGGGCACAACATGCATTTCAGGACTACAGGGAAACTAAGCATCATATAGCACAAACTGTTGTATGCCAGGAATCTAAAGAAAGCATAAATGAAGCAGAATCATATTGAAATATGCCAAAAGAGGGTAAACATGCTGAGGGGATACATAACATGTAAGATGGAATCAATGCAATCAAGTTAAGTGCAAAAATCACAGCAAAACCATAAGTAGAAACATATCAGAAACAAGATGAATTGAAACACTAAGAGAAACATATTGTCTTGAAACTCAAATTGTAATTAGGACATACCAGATAGGAGATGACAGACACAAAATGAAGAATAAGAGAGTAGAATAATCAGTCTTGGCTTGCAGCCGACTGATAATAGCAAGTAATCAGAAGAGGAGCAAAAGAGAGTATATGTGTGTGTAAGAGAGAGAGTTTTAACAGTGTGTGTTCGTCTCTTGTGCTAATGAGAGAGTAGAGTATATATGGTTTTGAAAACAGGCAGAAAATAAAGTAACAAATAATAGTTCAGCACAATTATAGAAGTAAACATCAATTAGAATCAAATTAATGTTAAGACTCCCTTTAATTAAGGAGTCATGTACAAACGGTAATAAGCAGTGCCAAACAAGGAAATAAATCATGTAAGGGCTGATTTTAACATATAAGAGACAACATAGGTATAGAGCATTTAAGCAAGGCCAAATTCAGAATGTTCTAATTAAGGAAAGTATATGTGAATCAATTTGACAGCAAAATTATTCATAGAAATAAGGCAGGGAATAATTTATTTCCGAAAACCAGTAAAAAAAAACTCGAGTGAGATAATCAACATAAATTAGGGAAAACATCACATATTTAAGGAAATACTCAGACTCAGTAGAGAACAATATTAATCACAATTATTCAAAGTGGCAAATAGAATTGATTTGGGAGAAATTAACACAAACTTAGGCGGAATGAACACTTATTAGGCAAAATCAGAAACCCTAATCACATAGGACATAACAAATAATTAAAGGACTTAACAGAATACCCATGGTAGACAAGGATTAGGAATGCTAACGATCATAGTAGCAAGAATCTCGTAGAAAAAAATAGTAGCAATTAGAGGGGATAACAAAACAAGCACAGTATGAGCGGAAAAAACACAAAAATCAGTAGGTATAATAAGCAAAATAATAGGGTAAAATCATAGAGACTTGAGAAGCTCATGAGAATCAAATGCATGCACAAGTTAATCAAACGTATCACACTTTAGAATATAGGATTGAAACCGAAAACCTAGGTTTTTTAGCAAAATAAATCAGACCAAAAGGGAAAAGGTTTAAATAACGATAAACATGATGAAAAACATATGATAATGCTAGAAATCAGAAAGGAAAGTTATTTTAAAAAGGGTTTCAGGAACCCTAGTTTGGTAGACGAAGAATCGTTTTAGGGAAAATGAAAAATCTTTGAAGAAAACATTAAAATAACTCATAGCAGGTACATATCTATTATAAATCTAGAAACAATCGAGGGTTTAAAAGTTAGGGTTTCGAAGAGAAAACCCAGAGAAAATGAGAAGTAACTCAAAATCACCGGTGTTAACCGGAAAGTGGTAAGATCTTACTCGGACGGCCATGGATGGCCAAAAAAATGGCATGAGATCATAGGAGGTGAGTGAGCCTCCTCTGGTTCACTTGAGGGCTTCAAGAGCAGTGAGACACGTTTAAGGAGGGAGCCATGAGGTTGGGGTGGTGAAACCACCATGGTTTCGGGCAAGGCGACGACCGGAGAAGAGGGCTAGGTTTAGCAGAGGGAGCCGAGGAGACGAGAAAGTTGAGAGAGATGAGTCGGCAGAAGGTGAGGGGGAAATGAGAAAGGGGGGAAGGGTAGTCATAGGGTTTATTTTAGGAAGGGGGAATCTAGACCGTTGATCAATTTTGATCAACGATCGAGATTAAATCCGTATTGGGCCGGGTAGTTTAGGAGTTGGGCTTGGGGTCTGTTGGGTTAGTTTAATTGGGTTAGGACCAGGCCAATTTAGGCTATAATTGAAAGAAAAAGGGGTTAGTTGTTAAATACCTAATTAAATTAGATAAAACAATTTATAAAAATATCTAATAATTGTATAAAATAAAATTGATTCTTAGAAAACAAATTAAAGTGACTGATTAGTATTTAAAAATATAAAATAACTAGTTACTGGATAAAAATAGTATAAAATATATGATTGGACCATAATTGCAAAGTTATTGCAATCATAGCCAGAGAGTGCCAATTTGGCTAATTGTGAAATAATTTGGTCTTAGTAGGACCCTAAATAATAAATTAAATCAAGAAATGCTTTTAAAATTGTTTGTAATGCAATTTTATAATTAATTATTAAAAATAAAATACTGGATAAATTAAAAATAAGTTAATAAAAATATGGGAAAATTATAGAAACTACCAATTGCTATGAAAGCATCCTTTTGAAGGTATATATGCAATTTTAAAATATTCTGGGAAAAATTGGATATCAACAAGTAGAATATACAAACGAATACTAGTCTACTGTCTGAAAAAGAAATAGAAAGAGAATATAACAAAAGGAAGACTCCAGTTGCTGCAGAACGATTCAGAAGGCAGCTCACCGTGGAGTCTCGAAGCGAAAGTCAAGCGTGTGCGCCAGACTGATATCCAGATGCACCTGCCTTAGATCCTGAACATTTAAGTGCAGAAGTGTAGAGTGAGTACATAAACAACATGTACCCAGTAAGTATCTCGTCTAACCTCGAAGAAGTAGTGAAGAGGGATCGACTCCGACACTTACTAAGGGCCAATAACATAAAAATAAAGTGTTCTAATTAAGCATGAATTATACAATGATAATAAAACTCAAAGCAGGAAATAAGTAAACAATCCTTTCTTTCAAGTAAGAACCAAGCCATTTCTTTCATCTAAACCTTTCAACTTTCAAGTCCGTGAAACAATACCAAATATATAAGGGGGTTCCAATATCGTTACGCACGAGTTATACTAATGACGTACGACCTGATCCATATATATATATATATATATATATATATATATATATATATATATATATATATATATATATATATATATTCATGTTATGCAGTACCGAGGGTCGAACTACCCAAACATTTCATCTATCAATAAATCATGCTGAGGCGAACGACCCGCTCCCATGAGTGTAGTGGAAATTCACCTCGCTCGCGGAATATACTTGCGAAGCGGTTGAACATAGATTTTCTTAAATTTTCATATTATTTCTCAATTCCTTTTAAAAATAAGAAATTCAACTTGGAACTTAAAATAACGAAATCCTCAACCTCCGCTTCAATCCAACAATTAGTAAGCATAATCAAGCAACGATATCAACAAATCATGGTGTAAGCCTAAATCTACCTGGACATGAGCATATGAATAGTATCTACGCACGGACTCTCGTCACATCGCGCGTGCGTAGCCCCCACAAATAAAAGTACATATTGATTTAAGTTCACTTATGGGATTAATTTCCTCTTACAAGATTAGAAAAGAGACTTACCTCGTCTCAAAGCCTACTTCCTGGTTCAAGAATGCGCTCACACCCTCAATTTGGTGCCGAATCAATCCAAAACCAATCAAATTGTATATAAACTAATCAATACATGCTCAAGAGTTCGAATTCCAACTATTAAAGAGGTTACCCAACCCTAAATGTAAGATTCTTTAAAATTCACCCACAAGCCCACGTGCCCGGATTTCGAAAAATTTCAAAGAAAGAAACCCGATAACCTTAGGAACATAAATATATGATTTTCACTAAGTTCTATAACCATTTTCGTGGTAAAAGCCCATTTTTATCAAAACCTAGATTTTTCATCTAAACCGATGATTTTCACAAATTTTCATGTTAAAATCTACCCATAATCTATGTATTGAACTCACATTAGGTAGAAATTACTTACCTTCAAAATCTATGTCGAAATCCCCTCCTTAAAAGCTCTCAAATCGCCCAAGTGTTCAATAAATGACCCCAAAACGCCTAAGTCCCGCTTTTAAAACTCACTGCCCAGCTGCCTCCTTCTTCGCGAACGAGGAAGGGGACTCACATTCGCGGAGGCAAACGGCGCTGGACCTTGGAGACAACACTTCGCAAAACCGATAAAGCCATCGCGAATGCGGAGGCTGGCTTGGCCTACCCTTCGCGAACGCGAAGAATAATTAGCGGGCGAAGGTCACTGGTCTCAGACCTTCGCGAACACGGACTGGATATCACGAACGCATAGCATAAAAGCCCCCAGCCTCAATTCCTTCCACGCGAACGTGAGAGTCCTTCCGTGTTAGCGTAGAATGAAACTAGAATTGGAATTTCTGGTTTTTCCAGCTTTGCTCCGAGGGGTCCAAAACTCATTCGAGCCCCTCGGGACCCTGTCCAAAGGAACCAACAAGTCCGAAAATATGATGTGGACTTGCTCAAACTCTCGAAACATGAAATCATCAACGGAACTAAGAATCACACCTTAAATCAAATTGAATCAAAATATGAACTTCAAGTTTCCAAATTGCTCTAAACGCGCCGAATCATACTTAGACTACTCGGAATGACACCAAATTTTGGGGGCAAGTTTTAAATGACATTACAGAACTATTCTCGGTCTCGGAATTCCATTCGGACCTCGACATCACCAAAACCTACTCCAAACCAAGTTTAAAGAGCTTCAAAAACATTCAAAGAACCAACTTTCGATATTAGGCGCTGAAACGCTCCCGTATCATCCAAAACCCGATCCGAGCATCGCCCAAGTAGGAAATCATCATACGAACCCATTGGAACCGTGAAATCCCAATTTTGAGATATTTTACTCAAAATGTTGACCGAAGTTAAACTTAGACTTTTTAGCCAACCTTAAGGAATTAATTATTCCGATTTCAACCTGAACCCTTCCAAATCCCGAACTAACCGTCCCCGTAAGTCATAAAATAGTAAAATCATATACGAGGAATCTTACCTAAGGGAATAGGGTTCTAGAAAGCAAAACGACCGATCGGATTGTTACATTCTCCACTTCTTAAACAAATATTCGTCCTTGAACGGGTTTAGAATCATACCTGGAGTGCTGAATAAGTGCGGGTATCTGCTCCGCATGACCTCCTCGGACTCCCAAGTCCCCTCCTCGACTGGTTGGCCCCTCCACTGGAACTTTACCACGAAAATCCTCTTGGATCTCAACTGGCGATCCTACCTATCAACAATGGCAACTGGACCCTTTTCATAATCCAGACTCTCATCTAGCTGAATCGTGTTGAAGTATAACACATGTGACAAGTCGGGATGATACCTCCAGAGCATAGACACGTGGAAAACCGGATGAACTCCCAATAAGCTGGGAGGCAAAGCAAGCTCATAGGAAACCTCCCCAACTCGCCTCAACACCTCAAATGGGACTATAAACCTTGGGCTCAACTTTCCCTTCTTCCCAAACCTCATGATTCCCTTTATCGGTGAGACTTTCAAGAGAACCTTCTTGCCAACCATAAATGATAAGTCACGCGCCTTCTGATCCGCGTAACTCTTCTGTCGGGACTGTGATGTGCGAAGTCGCTCCTAAATCAACTTTACCTTTTCCACAACATCCTTCACCAAATCAGCACCATACAACCTAGCCTCGCCGGGATCAAACAACCCAATGGGAGAAAGACACCGCCGACTATATAAAGCCTCAAATGGATCCATTTCGATGCTGTACTGGTAACTGTTGTTGTAAGAAAACTCGGCCAAAGGCAAGAATCGATCCCACTGCCCTCCAAAGTCAATCACACATGCTCTGAGCATTTCCTCCAATATCTATATTGTCCGCTCCGACTGCCCGTCAGTCTGTGGATGAAATATTGTGCTGAGCTCTACACGGGTCCCCAATTCACTCTGTACTACTCTCCATAAAGGTAAAGTAAACTGAGGACGTTTGTCTGAAATGATGGAAACAGGCATACCATGCAGCCAGACTATCTCCTGAATATAAATCTGGGCCAATCTCTCTTAAGTATACGTAGTCATCACATGAATAAAGTGTGCCGACTTGGTTAATCTATCTATAATGACCCAAACTGCATCATACTTCCGCAAAGTCTGCGGTAACCCAACTACGAAGACCATAGTAATGTGTCCCACTTCTACTCAGGTATAGTCATCTGCTGGAGTAGGCCTCCTGGCCTTTGGTGCTCATACTTAACCTATTGGAAATTTAGGCATCTAGACACATACGCAACTATGTCTTTCTTCATCCGCTGCCACCAATAATGCTGCTTTGGGTCGCGATACATCTTCGTAGCACCTGAGTGAATAGAATATCGAGAACTGTGTGCCTACTCTAGAATCCTCTCCCTCAAGCCATCGACATTTGGAACACATAGACCCTGGAGTCGCAGAACACCATCCTCGCCAATAGAAACCTCTTTGGCACTACCCTGTAGTACCATCTCCATGAGAACCAACAAGTGCAGATCATCAAATTATCAAGCCTTGATCTGCTCCAATAGTGAGGACTAGGCAACCATGCAAGAAAGAACTCGGTTGGGCTCTGAAATATCCAACCTCACAAGTCTGTCAGACAAAGGCTGAATGTCCAAGGCTATTGGCCTCTCCTCTACTGAAATGAATGCCAAGCTACCCATACTCTCTGCCTTCCTGCTCATGGCATCCGCGACTGCATTAGCCTTTCCCGGATGATAAAGAATTGTGATGTCATAGTCCTTCAGTAACTCAAGCCATCTACGCTGCCTCAAATTGAGATCCCTTTGCTTGAACAAATGCTGCAAACTGCGATGATCAGTGTAAACCTCACAATACACCTCATATTGATAATGCCTCCAGATCTTAAGAGCATGAACAATCGTGGCCAACTCCAAATCGTGCACAGGACAATTCTTCTCATGGGGCTTCAACTGACATCAAGCATATGCAATAACTCACCCCTCCTGCATAAATACACAACCCAAGCCAATGTGTGAAGCGTCGCAATACACAGTATACATCCCCAAACCGGAAGGAAACACAAGGACTGGTGCTGTGGTCAAAGCCAACTTAAGCTTCTGGAAGCTTGCCTCACAATCATTGGACCAACAAAAGTGAGCACCCTTCTGGGTCAATCTAGTCAAAAGTGCTGCAATAGATGAGAAGCCCTTCACGAACCGGCGATAATAACCTCTAACCCCATGAAGCTCCTGATCTCAGTCGCCGAAGTAGAACTAGGCCAACTCAGAACCGCCTCAATCTTCTAGGGATCCACCTTAATTCCCTCGCCTGATACCACATGCCCCAAGAATTCCACAGAATCTAACCAAGACTCACACTTGGAGAACTTAGCATATAACTTATGTTCTCGCAAGGTCTAAAACACCACTCTCAAATGATGCTCGTGTTCCTCCATGCTACGTGAGTAAATCAAAATATCGTTAATAAAGACAATGAAAAACGAATCAATATAAGGCTTGAACACTCTGTTCATCAAGTCTAAACGTCGTTGGGGCATTAGTCAAACCGAAAGACATCACTGGAAACTCATAATGGCCATATCTAGTACGGAAAGCAGTCTTCGAAACATCTGAGTCCCGAATCTTCAACTAATGGTACCCTGATCTCAAGTTGGTCTTAGAGAACACCCTAGCACCTTACAACTGGTCAAACAAATTATCAATACACGGCAACGGGTACTTGTTCTTAATGGTGACTTTGTTCAACTGGCCGTAATCAATGCACATCCGCATAGTCCCATCTTTCTTCTTCACAAATAATATCGGTGCACCCCAAGGTGATACACTAGGACCCCTTTTCTAGCAACTCCTCAAGATGTTCCTTCAACTCCTTCAATTCTTTCGGAGCCATACGGTACGGTGGGATAGATATATGCTGGGTGCCTAGAGCCAAATCAATACAGAAATCGATGTCACGATCTGGTGGCATGCCTGGAAGATCAGAAGGAAACACATCAGAGAACTCCTGGACTACTGGTACTGAATCAATCGTTGGCGACTCTGTAGTAGTATCCCGAACATAAGATAGATAGGCCAAAAAACCCTTATCGACCATGTGTCGAGACTTCATAAAAGAGATAACCTGACTAGATGTACTGACAGACAAACCCTTCCACTCCAATCTAAGCAACTCTAGTATCGATAGGGTAACAACCTTGACATGGAAATCAAGGATGTTGTGATATAGACATAGCCAGTCCATGCCCAGGATGACCTCAAAGTCGGACATATCAAGCAACAGAAGATCCACTTTAGTATCATAACCACAAAATGTAAGCACATAGGACCGATAAATCCGATCCACAACAACAGAATCGCCCACAGGAGTGGACACATAGACAGGAGTACCCAAGGAATACCGAGGAATATCTAGAAAGTGAGAAAACAGAGATGAAACATACGATTAGGTAGATCCTGGAACAAATAATACTGAAGCTTCCCTACCGCAGACAGAAATAATACATATGATCAGGAAATTTAAGGCCACTGCATCTGGTCTGGCCGAAAAAGCATAAAATCTAGCTGGAGCACCACCTGGATGGCCTCCGCCGGCTTGACCTCCATCTCTGAGATGACCTCTACCCACCTGCCCTCCGCCTATGGGCGGCCGGACGGCTGGTGTGGCTACTAGAGCTATAATTATGGGCTGCTGACCTTGCTGCACTATCTTGCCCCAAAGTCTAGGGCAATGTCTCTTCATGTGACTAGGATCCCTGCACTCATAAAAACCTCTGGGAGCGGTGGATTGCTGCCCTGAAGTATGACCTTGGTGGCCTGAATACCCACCGGAAGAACCCTGAAGAGCAGGTGGACAATATGAACTCTCTAGCATGGCACTTAAATAAGCACTGGAAGAACCTTGATGACCGGAGTATCCACTGGAAGAACCTTGAATAGCTGGCGGGTGGTGAGAACTCTCCGGCATATCACTGAAATAGGGCCTTGCTGGAACATCCCGAGGAGGTGGTGGTGCTGGATATGGGGGGCTGCTGGGATGACACCTCCCAAAATGAGCTCTGCTCCCATTTGGGGCACTTCTGAACTCACCAGGAAAACAGGACCTCTTGTCCCATTGCATCTTCTCTCCACCCCTCTGATGGTAACCCTCAATAATGCTAGCAATCTCCATTACTAACTGATAGGGAGTTCCCATCTCAACCTCCCGAGTCATGCTAGCTTGAATACTAGAGTGCAACCCCGCGACAAACCTCTGCACTCGCTCCGCCTCAGTAGGACGTATCATAAGTTCATGGCAAGACAGCTCAGAAAATCTCGTCTCATAATCGGTCACTGACACAGGACCCTGCTCGAGCCGCTCAAACTGATATCGCAACTCTTCCCTCTGGGAGGGTGGAATATACATGTCCAGGAATAGGTGTGTCAACTGGTCCCAAGTCATAGGAGGGGAATCTGCTGGTCTACCGAGAAGATAAGCCTTCCATCACTTGCGTTCGCTACCCTCCAACTTGAAGGCAGTGAAATCCACTCCGTGAGACTCCAATATGTTCATGTTATGCAGTCTATCCCTGCACCTATCAATAAAGTCCTAGGGATCCTCATGTCACTCACCCCAAAGACCGGAGGGCGAAACCTAGTCCATCTGCCCAAAAGCTTCTGCGGCTCGCCGTTGTGCTGGTTTAGGCTTAGGTACAACCGCTGCAACTGGCTGGGGCTCGCCCACAGGTAGTGTACCCGGGGTCTAATATACTACAGTTGCATGCCCAGTTGCTGGAGCAGTAGGGTATGTGCTCCCCCTCTCGCCTGAGATGTGGCTGGGTCTGCTGGAAATAAACCAGCCGGGGTCATAGAATCCATGAATCGCAGGATACGGCCCATGACCTCTTGAAAGCCCGGTGCTGACGTGAAATCTACCAGGGTTGCCTTTGCTACGGGCACCTCGCCCTGCTCCTCAACAATGGGATCCTCCACTGGATCCGCTGGTGATAACCCTAGGGCAAATCTGGGACGTCCTAGTCCCCTACCTCGGGTCGGCGCCCTCCCCAGACTTCGGCCTCTCGCAACAGAGGGAGAATCTCCTCCGGGTCCGGAACATCTGTCGTGCGTGTTCTCTTCATCTATGAGAGCATAAGAGAAGAAACCTATTATACCATCAACTGCACGATAAGAGATGAATAAAGAGTAGTTTCCTAACACCCTATAGTCTCTCAAAGATAAGTAAGGATGCCTTTGCACCAATGCATATTACTCTATTAGGTCTGCATATAACTTGTGAGACCTACGTGAACCTAGTGCTCTAATACCATGTTTTCACGACACAATTCCATTATAGGCCATGATGGCACCCAATACTGTTGTTAGACAAGCTAACACTGATTAGTCTAGTGGTTTCCCACTTTTAGTAAGTTTACTAAGTGAATAACACTCCTCAGGGATAAAAGTTTTAGAAATTTACAGATTTTAAAGTAATTAAACGAAAGCAATCGAGATTATATAAATAAATCCAAAATCATAAGTCTATTAGTGTGTGCCAAGACCTGGTGTCACAAGTATATGAGCATTCTAGTAGAATATACAAAAGAATACTAGTCTACTATCTGAAAAGGAAATAGATAGAAAATATAACAAAAGGAAGACTCCAGCTGCTGCAGAACGGCTCGGAAGACGGCTCACCGTGAAGTCTCGAAGTGAAAGTCAAATGTGCCCGCCATACTGATATCTAGATGCACCTGCCTCAGATCCTGCACATTTAAGTGCAGACGTGTAGAGTGAGTACATAAACAACATGTACCTAGTAAGTATCTAGTATAACCTCGAAGAAGTAGTAACTAGGGGTCGACTCCGACACTTACTAAGGGACAATAACATAATAATATAAGGTTCTAATTAAGCATGAATTATACAATGATAATAAGACTCAAATAAGGAAATAAGTAAACAATCCTTTCGTTCAAGTAAGAACCAATTCATTTCTTTCATCTAAACCTTGAAACTTTCAAGTCCGTGAAATAATACCAAATATATAGGGTTCCAATATCGTTACGCACGAGCTATGCCGATGACGACCCGATATATATATATATATATATATATATATATATATATATATATATATATATATATATATATATATATATATATATATATATTCATGTTATGCAGTACCGAGGGTCGAACTACCCAAACATTTCATCTATCAATAAATCATGCTGAGGCGAACGACCCGCTCCCATGAGTGTAGTGGAAATTCACCTCGCTCGCGGAATATACTTGCGAAGCGGTTGAACATAGATTTTCTTAAATTTTCATATTATTTCTCAATTCCTTTTAAAAATAAGAAATTCAACTTGGAACTTAAAATAATGAAATCCTCAACCTCCGCTTCAATCCAACAATTAGTAAGCATAATCAAGCAACGATATCAACAAACTATGGTGTAAGCCTAAATCTACCTGGACATGAGCATATGAATAGTATCTACGCACGGACTCTCGTCACATCGTGCGTGCGTAGCCCCCACAAATAAAAGTACATATTGATTTAAGTTCACTTATGGGATTAATTCTCTCTTACAAGATTAGAAAAGAGACTTACCTCGTCTCAAAGCCTACTTCCTGGTTCAAGAATACGCTCACACCCTCAATTTGGTGCCGAATCAATCCAAAACCAATCAAATAGTATATAAACTAATCAATATATGCTCAAGAGTCCGTATTCTAACTATTAAAGAGATTACCCAACCCTAAATGTAAGATTCTTTAAACTTCACCCCGGGGCCCACTTGCCCGGATTCCAAATTTTTTTGAAGAAAGTTGTTACCCATAACCTTAGGAACATAAATATATAATTTTCACTAAGTTCCATAACCATTTTTGTGGTAAAGTCTCATTTTTATCAAAACCTAGGTTTTTCATCTAAACTCATGATTTTCAATATTTTTCATATTAAAATCTACCCATAATCTATGTATTAAACTCACATTAAGTAGGAATTACTTACCTTCAAAAGCTAGGTCGAAATACCCTCCTTAAAAGCTCTCAAATCGCCCAAGAGTGCAATAAATGACCCCAAAACGCCTAAGTCCCTCTTTTAAGACTCACTGCCCAGTTGCCTCCTTCTTTGCGAACGCGGAAGGGGCCTCGCGTTCGTGAAGGCAAATGACCCTGGTTCCATGGAGATAGCACTTCGCGAACGGGACAAATTCATCGCGAACGCGGAGGCTGGCTTGGCCTACCCTTTGCGAACACGAGGGCTTCTCCGCGAATGCGAAGAATAATTAGCGGCCCAAGCCCAGCCCACGCCCCTCTATTCGAACGCGAGTCGCCTCACGCGAACGCAAAGGTCACCGGTCCTAGACCTTCACAAACACGGACTAGGTATCGCGAACGCATATCACAAAATCCCCCAGCCCCCAATTCCTTCTACGCGAACGTTAGAGTCCTCCCACGTTAGCGAAGAAGGAAACCAAAACTGGAATTTCTGTTTTTTCAAGCTTTGCTCCGAGGGGTCCGAAACTCACTCGAGCCCCTCGGGACCCCATCCAAAAGCATCCAACAATTCTAAAAACACGATACTGACCTGCTCGAACTCTCGAAATGCAAAAATCATCAATGGAACTATGAATCGCACCCTAAAACCAAATTGAATCAAAATATGAACTTCAAGTTTCCAATTGCTCCGAACGCGCCGAATCATACTTAGACTACTCGGAATGACACCAGTTTTGCGTGCAAGTCCTAAATGAAATTACGAACTATTTTCGATCTCGGAATTTCATTCGGACCTCGATATCATCAAAACCTACTCCAAACCAAGTTTAAAGAACTTCAAAAACCTTCAAAGAACCAACTTTCGATATTAGGCGCCGAAACGCTCCCGGGTCATCCAAAACCTGATCTGAGTATACTACCAAGTCTGAAATCATCATATGCACCTATTGGAACCGTCAAATTCCGATTCCGAGGTCGTTTACTCAAAACGTTGACCGAAGTCAAACATAGCCTTTTTAGCCAACCTTAAGGAACTAATTGTTCTGATTTCAACCCGAACCCTTCCAAATCCCGAACTAAGTATTCCTGCAAGTCATAAAACAGTAAAAACACATACGGGGAATCTTATTTAGGAGTACGGAGTTCTAGAAAGTAAAACGATCGGTCGGATCGTTACACAATCGTACTTATATCTTCTTGAAACATAAAAAAGTAACCAAAGATGTCCATTTTTATTCTGATAAGCTTCAAAATTTACCTTAGCAACTCTTATCCCAGCAGGGTTCTACGGGAACAAATATACCAGCGTCTTTGATGCCCGCAACAAAAATATTTCAGCTAATTACTAATTTAAAATGACCAAAGACTTTAAGGAGACAAAAAAATTTAAAGCTAAAGAGCACTTTATGGAATTCAACATACACCCGCAACTCATTTATAAGGACCACAACCTCTCATGTATCAAAGATAACAGACATTAAATAAAAAGGATTCAACCTAGAGCTAATAGTAAGCACTTCTTCTTTCTCATGATTGGTGGGCTTAGTATATTGCATTTCAGGATCAGGAGCGGTCCGACGTATTTTGGGGTCTAAAACCAAATTTTAATGAGGGACCTTAATGTTTTTAATTTTTTTTTAATTTGAAGTCAATTTTTCTTGATTTTTTAGATGCAAAGTTACTAATAATTTTCTTATAATCAATTTTTCTTAATAAGTCTTTTTCAATTGACAATATAGCTAACTCATTTAATCTGTCTTGAGACATTGTTGATCTTAGGTACGATTTTATCAATTTTATTCTAATTTTGAAAAGCTTCTTTCCGATGAAGCAACGGTAACAAGAATTGTTAACATTATTCTATAAGCAATATAGGCATTTGGAAAAGAATTTTCCAAATCAAGCCTCTTTATTTGATTGAGTATATCGATTAAACTATTATCTTCTACTTGTACTATTTTCCTTAATACTTTCAACTCAGAAAATAAATCTAAACCATAAATATCGGATTGATTATTGTACTTTAAGAAATATTCAAGATTAAGACAATATATTTTTAAATTTCTGTCATCTAGATCTTAAGTTTTTACCAAAAAATCAAAAATATTTTCATACGCTTCAAATTGTTCAAATCTATTTTGAAGTGAAAAAATAGCCTTGTCTACTATGGATAAAAAGTAATCAACTCTAAAGGACTCTTCAAGAGACTTTGAGATTTCATTATCAACATTCTCATCAAGTTGTTTCTTCCTAGATATCACACGTTTCTTACGAAATTCGGGTTCGATATTCATCAGTTGCAAATCCTTCTTCTCTATATTTCTTTAAAAAGGAAATCAAACCTTTTAATTGATCTATGGCAACGTCAATGTGCATGTCTTTTGACTGCATACTTTTGCTAACTCAATTAACAACAAATAATATATCATTCTAAATAGTCATACCCAATAAAAATTCAGAATTTTCGAGTTCATATGTTACTAAGCAATTAGCTTCACTTTTAGTTTTTGGATCATCAATAATTTCTAATAATTTAAACACAGCACCTCTTATTTGTGGAGTTTGAAATCTTATTGCTTTAATGCTTTCAATAAGACTTTCCCAACGAGTTTGTGACAATGATTTAAGAGTTGGAATGGGTACACTATCCTTTAATACTTTCCATGCTTAGTATAAGATGAAAATATTGAATATATATGTTGTACCACTCCAAAAAATGACATAGCTTTTGTATAAGAATTAGCCATACCACAAAGTAACAAATTTAGATTATAGTTTCTTTTTTAATTTATATATATATATATATATATATATATATATATATATATAGTATAACCAAAAAATGAGCCACATAAATATGGGGCCTAAAACGGTTGCTTTACTTGCTTTATGCACCGGCCGCCCCTGTTCAGGATGATATGACAATTAAACATTGCAGTGGACAAAACTAATAGTTGGCTAAATGTAAATGATTGTTAAATGTTGTCCGATTTAAATTTCCATATGATCAGTGTTTTCAACCATGTCACTACAGTATTAATGAACAAATTCCCATATCAACATGTTCATATTCAACATAGAGAGTTAGTTCTAGAATTTGTCATATGCGTGTCTTAGGAAATCAACTAAAAGTCATTATATGATGTTTAACACCCAATGAGGTTAGACTTGTAGCAAGGTATATGTCACACCTCTAGACAACATACACCATAAGACATTAGAAGAAGTCATCAAAGGTTTCATTAGCAAACTTAACATATTTAGCAAAGAAAGAAAGAAAGCAAACAAGCAATAGAGGTAGTCCTAGATAAGTACATTAGTACAAAAGCAAAGAACGCAGCATTGTTGTAACGTGGATTGCCAGTACAACTATTGTTTGTTCTAATAAGCCACAACATTAATCATCTAGATTTTCCAAACTAATGAAAATATACTTACCTCTAAGATGCAGGATATCACTTGGTTTGATGGTAGCATAATGATACACCAAGTGCATGGGAAATGGAAGTCCTGTAAATACAAAGATTAGTTAAAAACATTTATAGGTACATTCATATAATACTAAAAGATAGAAGAACACATACCAACAAATATTCATATTTTTTTTGCATAGATTAAAGAAATTATGATGCTCAACTATACCACATGGCATTTGCATGCACACATGACATACATGCATAGAGATGCATTTTTCCTTATGCTATATAGTATCACGTCATTCATGACTTTTACAAATATTGATATGTGGGTATAGAGAGGTGTTTTGCACTTGTTATTTGGAAAGAAAATGAAACTTCTTACTTATTGTTGAAAGGATTTTGGGAAATATTACGGTTTTCAAACTTACTTGTATTTTTGGCATTTTCGGCAAAATTTTTGAGTTGTCACTAAGATATTTGAAAAACATGCCTATTTTCTGGAACTGTGAATGTGTTGAGCATTTTACTTCTGAGATACCCCTTTTATTACTTGTATTATGTTGTTATGAACTGTTGTAGAATACCGGTATTGGACTCGACCTTGTGATAGCTCGTTGCTGCTTTCAACCTAAGGGTAGGTTTGTTACTTATTCAGTGCATGAGGTCGGTTGTACTGATACTACACTTTTGCACCTTGCGTGCAGATAATGGCTGCAGATGTTGTTGTGCTCGATAGGAGCTGGATTGAAGATTTACTTGCGTCCCGGTTGTTGCTTCCCCTTATTCGTGGTAGCTTTAGGTCTATAAAGCTCTGTTTATGTACTTTTGAAACAAACTATGTATTTATTTCATTTCCGCTTTGTAAACTCTATTCTTAGAAGCTCATGATTTATACTACATGTTTGAGCAAAAATTGCTTAGCTATTTGCTAAACTAATTAATAGAATAAATGACGGGTAAGTCTTAGACAAACATAATTAACTCTAGGCCTAGGCAAAGTAACCCACAATAGTCGCACAAGATCGAGTTTATTCTTCTTTCCGGTTTCTAAATAGATATCAAATATAAAATGATAAGCGTACATCTTTAGAGCAATGTTCGATGCTTGTAAGAGCAAAAAAGGGAATAATGCTATTGGTGCTTATAGGATCTATCTCAGTTGAGTCAGTTGTGGATCTTTCCTCATCAATGATTGGAATTTCAATTCTTAGTCTTGTTAGAGACTTTCTTCTATTCTTCCGCTTCCTCCCCCTTGTTTTTCTGGGAATTCCCCCTTGCTTTGTTCTCTAACCTCCTATTTATACTACTCGCATTCCCGTTTGTCCAGTGGTCAACGGGTTCTTAATTGATTCTGCTTTTCTCCCTTTTTGCCTCTTGGGCCTTTTCGCCGTTCATACTCATCATTGACTTGATCTCGAGCACGTCCGAGATAGTTGGCGTGGTCGTATTCTATGAGCATGGTCACGACTCAACCGACTCCATATTGATCCATTTTAACGTCGACCTTGTAGAAAGATTTTGACCCATACAGTTAGTCCCTCCGCCTATTGGGGTCTCCTTTGAGCGAGCACGATAGGCGGATTCTGCTGTTTCTAACGTCGAAATCTGAACATTTGATCGTCTTTGGACGAGCACTATGAGCGGACTTTGTCGCCTCGAATGCCGAAGTCAGTCTTGGGCGATGAGCACACATTCCTTAGTGAAGCGAATGCGTGACGTTTCAAATGAATCGTTAGACCCGTATGTTAGTTAGAAGTGATGTTAATTCGTCAGGTGTCATTATGACATGTTCGTTTGGTGAGCATCGCATCGTCTCTTGTGCCCTTTTCCGTTACTTTTTTAAAAAGGCGGCGCTTCACTTTTTCAAACCGGCGTTTCTGTATCTATAAATAGGGGACTTGTGTCTTGATATGGCATCATTTGAATCATTTTCAAGAAGAATTCCCTGAAATCACCTGCTCTTTATCGCTCGTTCATACTTCTTAATAGTGTAGACAACCTTTGCGGCTCTTAAACCTTTCCCATATTCCTGACTTCTGCTTTCATTCACAATGGCTAGTTCTTCTTCGAACCCTAACACAAATGTTAATGCTCCGGTGCCAGAGGATCTTGCCCCTACCTTGATGAGGGGATGAATTTGGCGGAAGACGAGAGTTTTCCGACGGTGGATGAGGTGGTGCCCCGCCCGGGGAAACCATAGAATGACTTTAACCATGCCTCCGAGGATGAGCCTACGCCGACGCTCTCGGTGATGGATGTTGCGGCATTAGCTGCCTTCAAAATTAAGTGGAGGATCTCGGAACACATCGAACTTTTCCATGCGGTAGGCGACATAGTTCACCTGCATCGCGGTACTGCGCCTTCTACACGTACCCTTTCGTCATTGGATATACACTCCCTCTCCATTCATTGGCTATAAACTTCTGCCATTTCTATGAAGTGTGCCCGGCCCAGATTATCCCGTACATATACAAGCTTTTTCTGATGCTTACCAAATATGCTGAGTTGGCTGGCCGTGGCGGTTCTCTCCGACACATGATGCATCTCTTCATTCCCCACTTCCACAGGGGGACTATGTTTCACCTCCGCCATCGGGGTACGAAGATCCTGGTGATCGGGATGGACGACAGGACCAATCATCATTTTTGGGAGAGTTTCTATTTCATTCGTACGGAACACCTAGTGTCTAACCCCGCCAGGTTCATCGAGATGTGGAATTTTGCTCGTGAGTTCCTTCGCTTTTCACCTTTTTCTAGGTCGATTAGTTATTCATATCTGTAATCGGGCTAGAAGGTCGTTGGTCATTTGCTCATGCTATTTTTGCTGCAGCTGAAAGATCGCCCCCTCCGCTAGTTGAGGACATCCGCGAATGGGTGGCTTCAGTTCTGCTTCACACCATGGGGATTCGCGAATGGAAATGCTTCCATGAGAGGTTCGGGCGTCGACCTACTGTTGGTAAGTCATTTTGTCTCGTCCATGATCACGTTTTTTGCCTTGCATTATGCTTTGTACTTAAGTGGAGTTGCGTGTTGTTCTGACAGGTCGAAGGGGGCCAAGAAGGGTAAGGGCTACCCCGCTAGCGTTACGACAGCCAACGACCTCTGTCCGACCTGCACCGATAACTTATGTGGGTGATGTCACGGGGAACCTAGTCGCCACTTGAACCGCACCTACGACCGAAGCCGTGTATTTGGAGGTTGCTCCCCAATCGGAGACTCCGATTCCAACAGTCCGTTTGTTGGGAAAATCTTCCTTCGTCGACAGCGAGGAGGCCCCGTCGAAGAGGTAGAGGATAGTATTGGATGAGTCCCATGTAGCTGAGACGTCTTTGAGGGGTGACCCCGCTTTGATGGTTCCTGAGGTCGGGGACAGGGCCGACCAATAGGCTATGGAGAGGCCCGCGGTGGGCGTTCATGAGGGTATCGTGTCGGAGGTACGGGATCCTGAGGCGGCCATGACCATCCATAGCATACCCTCGTCATCTCGTCAGGACCGCGCCCCTCCATCGACTGAGGAGAGAGGAAAATGCGTCGTGGTCGAGGACTACGAGACCAAATCCGACCTCGAACCTGAAGACTTGAGGATGTTTGAGGAGGGCTTTACTAGGACTGTGGTAATGGATGAGGGGCCTTCCCGTATTCTTGAGATACCGTTAGATCTCAATCTGTTACGGGATACGGTGGAGTTGGTGCCGCAGTTCGATCTTCTCTGTTCTGCTGCTGAGAGTGGAGCTCTTCAGGCGATCAACGATTCTCAACTGTCACGTGGTATAGCCGCGATGGGCTTAAGGGTAAGTACCTTTACCGTATTCTCTTTTTGACCCTTTACTTTTACTTACCCTCTCTCCCTTTTTCGCAGACTTACATGATGGAAGTTGAAAGTGCTCATAGGGCAGAGACCCAAGCCGAAATTTTTCTGAAGATGGTCGAGAAGTATCAGCGGTATCATCATAGATGCCGTGATTTGCGCGAGCGGCTTAGAGCGGGTGTTGGTACCCAGTCTACCAGGGAGGAGTTGGAGATGAGGGATGAGGATTTGATGCAGCCTATACTCATGTGCAGTGAGTTGGAAGAGCTGATACATGCTAAGAACAAGGAGCTCAAGGTGGGCAAAGGAGTCGCGCGGAGTGTGAGGACCTTCAGGACAGGGTGCGATCATTGCAAGCCGATCTCGATTAGGGCGCTGTCAGGGTTGAGGCTCTTAGTGCGGAATGGGCACAGAAGTTGGCCGACTTGGAAGAAAAGATGTTCGTGTTGGAGTAGTCCGAGCGTGCTCGAGAATCGTCTTTGGCGAGAGTAGCGGCGCTAGACGACACCATCCGCGTCCTCAGATCCGAGCAGGAGTCTGAGAGGGCGACGACCACATTGAGGGAGGCCAGGCTCGAAGAGCGCATCAGTGAGTTTGACCGGGAAGCTTCGATTTTGGGAGACCGGGTCGTGGCCCTCGAGGCCGAAAAGGCGCGGTTGTTGGCTCAGGTTGAATCTGCCTCTGCTTCCGCTCCTCGCCACTTGCATGAGTTGTGGGTTTATGCTGAGGCCCAATGGGATATATACAAGGGTTTGTGGGAAGCGAGAAGTGTTTCTGAGGCCGCCTTTGAAGACGATCGAGCGAAAGCACGTGAGGCTCACGTCAATTGTGGCTACGACCCCGCGTCACCGGAGGTTGGTGAGGGCGTCGATGCTGAGGAGGAGCCTCCTAAAGATGATGATGGGGAGAGCGGCTATGGAGATGACGCCTAGTGAAATGTTGCAGCAGCTTTCTTAGTTTTTGTTTTAATTTCTTTTTGTGTTCTTCTTTGTTTATTTCCATTTCCCTTTTGGGGGGCCTGTTTTGGCCTTTTGTAAGGTGCGACTGTGGCGCACTTACATTCGAATGAGACGATTGCTTTGCCTTTGTATTTATATATATTTTTTGATTTTTCTTTTTCCCCCTCTTCCGCCTATTGCGTATGCATGCTTTTTGCGTTGAGTTTCGAATTTCTTTGTGACGAGTCCCTGAACCTTCTAGTTGGGAATCCGTCGCGTAAATCCGAATGAAGTCACTTGGGACCTGCAAATCCGTACGAGGTCGAGTCTGACTGGCCGACTTAGGCGGAACTAGACTTAATTCAAGCGAGACTGACTTTAAATTTTCCATCTCGGGCGAGGTCGGTTTCGACTTTTATATTCGAGCGAGGTCGAATTTGGAATTTCCATCTTGGGCGAAGTCAGTTTCGAGTTTTATATTCGAGCGAGGTTGAATTTTCTTTTCATATGGCGACGGTTGATGGACATAAGGGTGTGATTCGAGCGAGGACAAAATTATAACCCATCGTATAGTGGAGCGAGGTCAAACTTTCTTTTCATATGGCGACGACCGGTGGCCGTAAGGGTGTGACTCGAGCGAGGTCGAAACCATAACCTATCGTAAAGTTGCGCGAGGTCGAACTTTATTTTCATATGGCGATGGCTGATGGCCGTAAGGGTTGTTGATACCCAATTTTTCCCTCATATATTTTAATATACATATATACCTTCAAAATAGTGCATGAGTATCATCAAGTATTTTTCCGTAATTTGTTTATAATTTTTAAAGTATTTTAATCAATTTATTCATGCATTTTTACTATATAAATAATTATTAATTGCATCACAAATAATTTTTATGATGATTTATCATCTAATTTTCATCATTCATATCCATATGAAGCTTTAAATATTTTTGATGTATTTATTATAATTGTACTTTGCATCCTTAGGCTAAAATTGCATATTTGCAATAATAGCGTATATATATGCATAATTACATTATTTACACAGAAAATGACCTTTTATATTTTTATAATGTTAAGTGATTATTTTAAATCATTTTTATGCACAAGTGATATTTTTGTTATTTAATAATTATTTTTTTATAAATTATTTATTTGTTAAATTGGGTATTTAAATCTAGCCCATAAAAAATCAAATGTCGGACTTATACACTACCCAATTACCCCATCCCAATACACCAACCCAAAATCAATTAACCCAGACCCATACCCGTTTAAAACCCCGACCCAGAACCTTTGAATCAGGACCGTTGATCTCCAAAATCAACGGGCCACATCACCCCAACTTTTTAATTAACCTAACCCGGCTAAAACCTAATCATTTTACCCAGGCCGCCGTCTCTATACTCTCCCCCTTCCTTCATCTTCTCCTCTCAAAACCCTAGCGTCGTCATCACCCTAATCTCTCCGATTCCAACCCCATAATGGAATCAATCGTTGATTCCTTACCTTATTTGGCCCCCTCCTAACTGGATACCCGTTTTGGTGTTACATAATAGCTTGCCTAAAATGGCAAGCAATTCCTGTAAAGATCGAACCAAACCTGGTTCAAATTTGTAATCTACTGTTGTTTCCGTCCGTGTTCATCATCTTTTCAGTGTAAGTACGAATATTTTCGTATCTCTCACTGATTCGACTTAGACCTAAAGGTTAGGGTTCCCGATTCTTTTTGATTCGAACCTAAATTGGTTCATACTTTGATTTTTAGCATTATCTCGTCTATATTCACTTCATTATGCGTGAATTTGCCTATTCTTGTTAATTTCATTTATTTGCCCTAAATTAGGGTTTCAGATCTTTTTAGTTCGATTCTTTGTTGCTTTTTGAATAATCTCCTATCTATGTTCATTGTACACAGTATGCGATTATTTTACCCTTGTTTCTCTGCTGATTTTATGATTTACCTAAAACAAGGGTTTGAGACTTTTACTAATTTTCCGATGCTCTTTTCTTTCTCGTATGGGACTGATATTTTCCTTATTCTGTTCAATCTACCATGTTTCCTTTATTTCTTTACCTTATTTTTCCTTGAAACTTATTGTTAATTGATATTTTCCTTATTCTAAGTGTTACTCGCCTGATTACACGCTATTATACCTTGTTAATTGACTGAACTCTGTATTATCTGTCCTTAAACTAGACTTCAATTGATTCTGTGATTAATTTCTTTCCTTGTTTATGTGTGTTTGATTACTTCCCTTATTTTTTCACCTAATTGAACACTATTTAAACCCTTCTCCCCTTTCCCCTTGGGACAGACTCGAACTCTAAATACTCTCACTAGAAACTTAGCTTTTACTCTGATTTTGTGCTCATTGTTTCTGGTCTTGGTCGGCTGAAAGCCAAGGCCAATTGATCCTGGACTTAGCTATTGTGGTACTTTCTTGCATTTCTGCCTAACTGGTTAGTCATTATCCCCTTGCCATTTCATTTTTTTTCATGTCTCCACAATCTTTGTTACTCGAACATCATGTTTTGAACTTTATTTTTTTTTATCATGATTCTGCCTTTATGCTTCTATGATTCTCTTTTAATCCTATAGTTAATATTGTTAATTTAAGAATTAGTTATTTCGAATAATATGAATCCTCTTAAAAGCTAGCTTAATGTTTAACTTGTCCATGCACACTGTTTGCTAATCCTGCACCTGCTCTGAACTTTGCATCCTTAGGATACTACCAGCATTAGATTAGTTAATTTATCCTAACTTTACAGATTTGTATTGTTACTTAATTCATGTGCCCTGTCAATTTATTTGCTAACATGTCTGGTATCCCTCTGAATTCATGTGATGATCTGACTATTTTGCCAGATTGTTTCTGTGATTAAACAAGGTTGTCTTAAATGTCAGCATGCACACTTAGTGTAATTAGGTCTGTTCTGAATTAACCTGTTTGAAACTATGCACTTTGCAAACCTTGTTTGTTTTCTGAATGCAATCTACCTACAAGTTCTGTGTTCTAAACTTTTTTTCTTCTGAAATCAGCACTATTTTAAAATATGTCCCTACTCTCTTTTTGCTATAAAACTTCTACTCTTAGTCCCTTAGTATCTATCCTCAACCACCCCAGTGTGATCAGTGCTCAGGGTTCTTGTGAGACTCTTGTGAACTCTGACACACTGGGAACTGGTTTCTAATCTCTTTTGAATCATCTCTGAATATTTGGTTCTGGTGTGAGCATTGCCCTGGGTCCCTGAGGCCCTTAGGAACTTTGACACACTAGAAACCTGGTTCTATATGTGTTATGGGTGAATCACCCATTATTGGCTATGCTGTCCAATGAGCCTCGAAGTTGATTGGTTTGAAGGCCTGGTTCCCAGGTTTATTTGGGCCTGATGAGGGCTCCCTATAGTATCTTAATACTATTATGTTATTTATTCATTACTTTGGTTTGTAATAAGCTTGTAATAAACAGATCCTGGGGTATATAGTAAAATTGGTAAGGGTCTTTCTTTTCTTTGGTCAACTTAGGTAGAAATCCTGCCAATAGGGTTTCATTTGTGCTGTTAACCCTGTCTTTACATCATCTTTGTTAAAATTGTATGAGTGTTGTACTATGCTTGCATATTAGAAATCCTGCCTATAGGATTAAAATTGCATATTAGAAATCCTGCCTATATGATTAAAATTGCATATTAGAATCCCGCCTATAGGTTGCATTAATTTGTACAATAAATATGTATTAGAAATCATTCCCATAGGACCCCAATGTTTGATTAAATTATTTTCTGGCAATGTGCATAATTTCTGCCCATACACTGCTTAATAGATATCATTCCTATAAGACTAAAATCAATTTCAAAACTAGAGATCATGTCTATAGGATTTAACTCAATTCAGTAATTAGAAAGCATGCCTACAGGGTTAAAAGGAGATACAAGGCTATGAAACATGTCTATAAAGCTAAAATCAGTTTGTGCTTAGAAATCATGCTTATAGGGTTAAAATCAGTTCGACATTAGCTATCATGCCTATATGATATACTAATTGGTTCTGAAAACAATCCCCGCTGTCAATCACTTAGACAATATGCATATAGGACTTAATAAAAAATTTGGATTCAAAACTGTGATTGTTTACTGTCCGAAGTTCCCAGATGATATACATTAAAATCAGTAGGCAAACGATAGGTCCTAACACTCGCCTTAATAAAGCTGCCTCTGTATATCTGTCTTCTCACATAGATATCCTGCCTATAGGAACTTTAAAATTAATATAGTTTGCCGAATCAATTGCGTGCATTTGTTGTTTTATGTGTAGAGTTCAACATGAACCCATATCTGCCTTATCTGAAAGTCCTAATTGTTTTGTTTGTCGCTTAGTCTTTTACAATTTTGAGCAACTGAGGTTCAGTCTAGAACCACCCCAAATAGATGTCCTAATGCCTCCAGGGCCATAGGTAAGGGATGGGTAGTGCACGCGTAGGAAACAAACTAGAATCAACTAGAGAGTTTTAGGTAACAACTTTAAGATAGTAATCGGGTAGTAGGAGATGATAGTCCGTGCGCTAAATACTATGAGTAACACCCAGACTTGAGGGAGTTACAAAGTATTGCACGGGGTGATCCTATAGGTTAAAAAACTTAGGACCCCCCATCCCTATTAATTACTTTTATTTACTTTTTCTTAGACTAATTTGCTTAATTTAAGTTCGGTCGGGACCCACCGTTGTGGACCTCGAGGGGTGCCTAACACCTTCCCCTCAAGGTAATTTGAGCCCTTACCCGATCTCTGATGATGTAGACTGGTAATATGAGTTATCTGCTCTAGGTGCCCTAACGCACCTTAATCCGTTAGGTGGAGACTCTAAACCAATTCCTTTTCCTTACCCTCTCAAAGGGAGTTCTCCAAAAATATCGAAACCCGATTTCGCGAGAAAAAGGGAGCGCGACAAGTGTGTGATTCGATCGAGGTCAAAATTATAACCCATCGTAAAGTCGGGCGAAGTCGAACTTTATTTTCATATGGCGACGGACGATGGCCGTAAGGGTGTGATTTTAGCGAGGTCAAAATTATGACCCACCGTAAAGTCGAGCGAGGTCGAACTTTCTTTTCATATGGAGACGACCGATGGCCGTAAGGGAGTGATTCAAGCGAGGTCGAGATTATAACCCATTGTATTATTTATTGGAGAACGCCACTCGTCATCGTATCATTTACGTTTTACCGTGGCGAGTCCCATTCGCTTAATTTTACTTTCATTGGAGAATACTGCGTTTCATGGGCGGGCCCCAGTTCGCTTGATTTTGCTTTCATTGGAGAATACTGCGTTTCATGGGTGAGCCCCAGTTCATTTGATTTTGCTTTCATTGGAGAATACTGTGTTTCATGGGCGAGTTCCAGTTTGCTTGTTTTTATTTTTGTTGGAGAGCGTTGTGCGCTTCCTGGGGGAGTCCCAGTTAAACTTTTCTTTTGTTGGAGAGTCCTTATGTACCTGTTTCGTACCGACAAAAGAACGTGATAAGTTAAACCCAAACGAAATTTACCTTGGTCCGACAAGTCGGCGAAAGGAGGGGTGGCGCCATGTGGTTTCTCGCTTCGTGTCATGCTCGAATGGTGGTTTTAGATTTGGTAGCCGCGCTAGGCCCCATCGTTAACTGCGTCTGGGCTTCTTGCGTGTTGGGTTTACATATTGCTCGTTGGGAGATTGAGGCCGAGTCCCAATCCGAACCCGTCCGATATGCGTGAACAAGGGAAACATGTCAAACTTTGTTCATAAACCATCTAGTGCATATAGGTGCGAATATGAGGCAGGACATGCCTGATTTTTGAAGGATCACATAGTAAGCTATCGTCCCTCCCTAAGAGGTAGAAGTACGGGTCGGTGTGTGAGGTGCGGGTTTTTCTAAGACGCCGGGTATGGCATCGACTTTATGTGCGGATCTGACCCAGGTTGGGTTGGTTACTTCAACCGTTTACCTTCTACTTTTCCAGGGTGGTGCGTGCACTGAGGCGGTGAGGCCATGACAGTCAGGGAGTGGTGTTTTGGCCAGTTTTAGATCTAAAGGAAATTCGAATTTTGGCTAGGAAATCCTCACAGACGACGCCAAATTGTTTGAGCAAAAAATGCTAAGCTATTTGCTAAACCAATTAATAGAATAAATGAAGGGCAAATCTTAGCCAAACATAATCAACTCTAGATCTAGGCAAAGTAATCCACAATAATCACACAAGATCGAGTTTATTCTTCTTTCCGGTTTATAAATAGATATCAAATATAAAATGATAAGCTTACATCTTTAGAGCAGTGTTCGATGCTTGTAAAAGCAAAAAAGGGAATAATGCTATTGTCTTGTTAATATTATTGAAATTGAATAATTGTTAGTTGGTTTACCTAACGAGTTGGGTTAGGTGCCATCACGACTAGTGGATTTGGGATTGTTACAACAAGCTCTCACACTAATTAATCTTGCATCGAGCAATGGTTCCATCTAGATCTGTAACCATTTCTTGTAACAGATCAATAAGTAATTATGGATTAAAAAAATCCATCTCAGCAACAATTTCATGTAAGAATGCTATACACATTTTATGTTGAAACGATAAAGTTGTTAAGTTGAAAGTATAACTGAAAGAGAGAGTTCTTAGTACATAGAAAAAGGATAAACGGTTGAACAAAATAAATACAAAATACTTTTATATGGAAAAAGAAGGAACAGAAGCATGAGGGACGATTTAAACAGGAGATACATGATATGACCAATCAGAGGACAAAGAAGTGCGGATAAATAAATTGTAAAGCAGGAAATAACCAAATCCAAGATTTGAGAAATACTGTCTTTTGCAAATTTTGCCTACATCTGTTAAGTACACATCGGACAAAAGTTTATAGTACTTGCAATATTGTTTACCAATTTAGGCCACTGACTTCCTTTTTAGGAAGGCACCAAAATATATGTCACGATCCAAATTCTCAACCTTAGGGATCGTGATGACGCCTAACATTACACTTGTTAGGTAAACCAATGTTAGAGTTCGATTAACAATTTTCCTTTGATTATCCATTTAAACATAATAAATAATTAAAAAAAATAAACTTAAACTACTGATTTTCCATGAATAATTCCAAATATAAAATAATAAACACTTAAATAAACCGAGCCACGAACTAATTATATAAGTAACTCTAAAACTATCCCAGGGTCTGATGTCACAATTCATGAACTACTAAAGAATACTAAAAATAATGGGCTGAAAGAAATAATGTGTAACTGTTCTGAATCAAATAAAACAGTAGTCTCAATATTATAGAGAAGACTCTCGGGATCTGCGAACGTCGCCAGATATACCTCGTGTCTTCGAAAACAAATAGGTAGCAACTCTAAATATCTCTATTGCTGGCCGGTACCTGGATCTGCACAAAAGAGTGCACAGTGTAGTATCAATACAACCGACCCCATGTTCTGAGTAAGTGCCGAGCCTAACCCCGACGAATTAGTGACGAGGCTACGACGAGGCATCAACAATATAACCTGTGACAATAATAAATAATAAAGCAAGAAGGAAATCTAAAACAAGTAAATAATAACAACTACAACAACAATTTAGGATAACTCAGTCATCATTTTCAGGTCTCAACTATAACCAATCCTCGAATAAATTTTTAAATTTTCAAACTTTACTTTAAACTAATCACATCTACAAAATATGAGAAAACCCGTAAAGTAAAACAAGAATTTCCAAATCTTTGTAAAAATGAGTAAAACATAATTATTCACCCTTATCACTGTTTTGTTGCGGCGTGCAACCCGATCCCACCTGTCCATCCTTATCACAATCATTTATCAACCCTTATCACAATTAAGTTCTCCACCCTTATCACAATCAATTTCGCCCCTTATCACAATCAATTTCGCCTCCTTATCACAATCAATTTTTATTTGTTTATCATAAACTTTCACAATTCAGGCCAAGCCTTTCACAACACCTTTATCTCAACATTTATAAACAGAAAACTATACTTCTCATAAACTCATCAATATTATCACAAAACTGGAACCAACAGGAATATATATCTCGTAAAACAATGCCAAACTACTCAACCTTTCTTTATCACAAGTGCACCAAATAAACAACCAATACTCTTCCAAAATAACCACAACACTATTTAACAAGAAGGTAATAAGGTCAAGTAGTCATAGAAACAATAATTAACATAGAACAATTAAGACAGGAATCAATTAAATTGGAAACGGGGAAGGGATCATGTTAAAACCATTTGGTGGTGCATAGATACTCGTCACCTAACCTATAAACCACACACATGAAATTCACATAGCAAATAAGTGGGGATTCCTATTCCCTCAAGTCAAGGTTAGACCAAACACTTACTTCAATTTCGCAGGTCACTCACTGCTCAATTACAGCTTTTCCTTTAGAATCTTGCTCTAACTTGCTCGAATCTTATCATAATTAACTCAATATCATTAATTAAGGTTAAATGAAGTAACTTTATTGAAAATTACAATTTTTCCTAAGTTTTCTCAAAAAAATGAAAACTCGACCCGGGGCCAGCTTGGTCTAAACTCGGTGTTCGGACCAAATTACATTTACCCATTCAACCAATAATAATATATTTGGGTTCGTGGGTGAATGGGTAAACGTAAGTTGGTCCGAACCCCGAATTTAGACTAAGCGTGCCCAGGGTCGGGTTTTCACTTTTTTTTAGAAAACTTAGGAAAAGTTATGTTTTTCAATAAAGTTAGTTCCTTTAACATATATTGATGATATTGAGTTAATTATGGTTATATTCGAGCAATTTAGAGGTGAATTCAAAAGAAAAAGACGTAATTGAGCAGTGAGTGGCCTACGAAATTGAGGTAAGTGTTTGGTCTAACTTTGACTTGAGGGAATATGAATCCCCACTTGTTTGCTATGTGAAATGTATGGGCGTGGTGTATAGGTGAGGTGACGAGTATCTATGCACCACCCAAATGGCCTGTTAAACATGATCCCTTCCCCCTTCCCAATCTAATTGATCCCGGTCTTAATTGTTCTTTGTTAATTATTGTTCCCATGACTACTAGGACCCATTATTTTGATGTTAAATATTATTTTTGGAAGAATATTGGTTTTGTATTTGGTTCTCTTGGGGGACAGAAGTGTTGAGTAGTTTGACACTATTTTTGAATATATATATATATATATATATATATATATATATATATATATACATGTCGGTTTCTTTGATTATTTACATTTGTTGTTGTAAGTGGTTGAAAGTGTTGGTGTGATAAGGGTGGATAATTGGTGTGATAAGGGTGGGTAATTGGTGTGATAAGGGTGGATGATTGGTGTGATAAGGGTGGATAATTGATTGTGATATTATGAATATGTGGGATCGGGTAGCACGCCACAACAAGACAGTGAAATGGGGGATAATGATGTTTTACTGATTTTGAACTTTAAATTATTTGAAAATTCTTGTTTTACTCTACAGTTTTTCTTATATTTAGCACATGTGATTATTTTAAGGTAAAGTTTGGAAACTTGGAGTTTTTCTTGAGTATTGGTTATAGCGGAGACTTGAAAAAGGCGGATGAGTTATTTTATTATTGTGCAATATCTGTTTATTTGTTTAGAATTTCTTTCTTGATTTATTATTTATGTTGTCATGGGATATATTGTTAATGTCCCGCCTTAACCTCGTCACTACTTCGTTGAGGTTAGGCTGGGCACTTACTCAGTACATGGGGTCGGTTGTACCGATACTACACTCCACACTCTTTTGTACAGATCCAGGTACTATCCACTAGTAGAGATTTGTAGAGCAGCCACCTATTCATTCGAAGACACGAGGTATATCTGCCGGCGTTCGCAGATCCCGAGAGTCTTCTCTTATTTTACATACACTGTTTTATTATATTTAGAACAGTTATACTATTTCTTTCAGCCCAGTATTTGTAGTATTCTTTAGCAGTTCGTGAACTGTGACACCAGACTTTGGGGTAGTTCTAGATCTATTTGTATAATTAGCTCGTGGTTCATTTTTAATTAATTGTTTAGTATTTTATCTGTGGAAATCATTTACATTAAGTTCACTTTAAATTTATTTATTGATGCTTAAGAAAATAATCAAAGGAAATTAGCTACTCCAATTCTAACATTGGCTTGCCTATCAAGTGTGGTGTTAGGCGCCATCATGATCCCTAAGGTTGGGAATTTGGGTCGTGACAAGTTGGTATCAGAGCACTAGGTTGCTTAGGTCTCACAATTCACGAACAAGCTTAGTAGAGTCCGAAGGATTGGTACGGAGACGTCTGTACTTATCTCTCGGAGGCTATTGAGTTAGGAAACAACTCGATTTTTATTTCTACTCTATCGTGCGATTCTTGTATCCCAAATAGTGACTAGATTCTTCTACTCTCTCGCAGACAGTGAGAACACGTGCTTCATCTTCCGCTGACCAACATTCCGGTCCTCCAGCAATAGTTGCTCCTACTAGGGGCTGAGGCTGAAGCCACGCCATAGGCCGAGGTAGAGGCAGGACTCAGCCCGTTGCTCAGGCAACAACCCTAGCTTCGGGTTCCCAGATTGATATTGATGAGGGGGTTCCGGCTCAGACTATTCCAGCGAGACCAACTCAGGTTCCCGAGGGGTTTATTGCTACCCTAGTTCTTCAGGATGCTTTAGTTCGCTTAGTGGGCTTGATGGAGAGTGTAGCCCAGACGGGCACATTCCCTGTTGCTGCAGCCGTATCTTAAGATGGAGGAGGGGTTCATACTCCTGCTACTCATACTCTAGCTAAGACTACTCCTCAGGTTCAGACCCCAATAGCTAATCCCGTTTGGGTAATTCAACCAGTTGCAGCAGTGCCGCCCGTTACTGGGGTAGCTATGACTACCGATGCTCTGTGGAGACTTGACAGGTTCATTAAGTTATTACCTATCCATTTCAGTGGTGCTACTTCAGAGGACCCTCAAGAATATTTGGATAGTTGTCATGAGGTGTTACGTAATATGGGTATTTTGGAGACCAATGGGGTTGATTTTGCGGCTTTTCAGATGACTGGTTTCGCCAAGAAATGGTGGAGAGACTATTTGTTGACTAGGCCAGTTGGATCACCTACTCTGACTTGGGATCAGCTCTCTCACCTATTTTTGGAGAAGTTTTTGCCTGTTACTACCCGAGAGGATAAGCGTCGTCAGTTTGAGCGACTTCAGCAGGGCAGCATGATTGTGTCCTAGTATGAGACTCGTTTTATGGATTTGGCTAGACATGCTATTCTTATATTTCCCACAGAGAGAGAGAGAGAGAGAGAGAGAGAGAGAGAGAGAGAGAGAGAGGGTCAGACGGTTTATTGATCGCCTTGATCAGCCCATCAGGTTGCAGATGGCCAAGGAAACAGGGTCCAAGATTTCTCTTCAGGATGCAGCTAATATAGCTAGGAGGGTTGAGTTGGTTATTGGGATAGGAGGCCAGGGGTCATACAAGAGACCTCGCCATTTCGGTGTTTTCAGTGGTGACTTATCTGGAGGCGGGACTTCATTTAGCCGAGGCCATTCTTCCAGGCCATTCCATTCAGCACTACAAGTTTCACATCGTACTTCAGGGGGTCTTGGTTCTTATCTGCCTCCTTCCACTCAACTAGTTTATAGTGCTCCTTCAGCTCCTATTAGAGCACCTCCTCTGCAGAGTGTTTTGCGTGGCCAGCCGATTCATCCGGGTCGAAATACTATTCAACAGGGGTGCTTCGAGTGTGGTGAACATGGGAATATTGGGAGGGCTTGCCCGTATTATGCAGGTAATCAGTTTCAACAGCAGGGTTCCCATGCTATAGTTCCGGCACCAGTTCCAGTACCACCTGCCCAGCCGGCAAGGGGTAGGGGTCATGTAGCTAGAGGTATAGGCCAAAATGTTAGAGGTGGAGGATAGATGGCTAGAGGTGGAAGTCAGCATGCTAGAGGTGGAGGTCCTCCCAAGGGTGTAGTTCAGCGTGGCGGGGCCCATCCCCGACTATATGCATTTCCAGATAGACCTGAGGCAAAGTCCTCCAACGCTGTTATTACAGGTATCATCTCAGTCTGTGATATAGCTGCTTCAGTTTTGTTTGCTCCGGGGTCTACTTATTCGTATGTTTCATCCTATTTTTCCACGTATTTGAATGTGCCCCGTGAGCCCTTGAGTGTTCCTGTTTATGTGTCTACACCGGTGGGGGATGCTATTGTGGTAGATCGAGTATATCGTTCGTGCGTGGTAGTCATTGAAAGTCTTAAAACTAGTGTTGATCTTTTGCTTCTAGACATGGTTGACTTTGATGTTATATTGGGCATGGATTGGTTGTCGCCCTACTATGCCATTTTAGATTGGCACGCCAAGACAGTTACTTTAGCCTTACCGGGGTTGCCTCGATTAGAATGGAAAGGGACTCATGGTCATTCTCCCAGCCGGGTAATTTCATATTCTAAGGCTCCCCGCATGGTGGAGAAAAGGTGTTTGGCTTATTTGGCTCATATTCGTGATTCCGATGCTCATGTTTCTTCTATAAAGTCAGTTCCTATCGTGCGTGAGTTTCCTGAGGTATTTCCTGCAGACCTACTGGGTATGCCGCCCGACAGGGATATTGATTTATGTATTGATGTGGCACTCCGGGCACTCAGCCCATTTCCATTCCTCCATATTAGATGGCCCCACTAGAATTGAAAGAATTGAAAGAACAATTGCAAGACTTGTTAGATAAGGGTTTCATCAGACCTAGTGTCTCGCCTTGGGGTGCGCCGATTTTGTTTGTAAAGAAGAAAGATGGGTCAATGAGAATGTGTATAGACTACCGGCAGCTGAATAAAGTTACTATCCAGAATAAATATCTGTTGCCGAGAATTTATGACCTATTTGATTAGCTTCAGGGTGCTAGAGTATTTTCGAAAATTGATTTGAGGTCAGGCTATCATCAACTGAAGATTATGGCGTTTGATATTCCTAAGACAACCTTTCGGACGAGGTATGGGCACTATGAATTTTTGGTTATGTCTTTTGGGCTGACTAACGCTCCAGCAGACTTTATGGATATGATGAATCGGGTTTTCAAGCCCCATCTGGACTCTTTCGTGATCGTGTTCATTGATGACATTCTTATATACTCCCGTAATCGGGAAGAGCATGAGCAACACCTCCGTATAGCACTCCAAACTTTGAGAGATAATCAGTTGTATGCCAAGTTTTCTAAATGTGAGTTCTGGTTAGATTTAGTAGCCTTTTGGGTCATACATCAGTTGAGGGTATTCAGGTTGATCCTAAAAAGATAGAGGCAGTCAAGAACTGGCCTAGACCTACTACAACTACGAAGATTAGGAGTTTCTTGGGTTTGGAAGGTTACTACCGTCGATTTGTAGAGGGGTTCTCGTACATAGCATCCCCATGACTAAATTGACTCAGAAAGGTGCCCCATTTAAATGGTCAGATGAGTGCGAGGCGAGCTTTCTGAAGCTCAAGACAGCCTTGAATTCAGCACCGGTTTTGGTATTACCATCATATTCGGGTTCTTTCTCGGTGTATTGTGATGCTTCCCGAGTTGGACTTGGAGCAGTATTGATGCAGGATGGCAGAGTGATTGCATATGCATCTCGTCAACTGAAATTCCATGAGAAGAATTACCATGTTCATGACTTGGAGTTGGCAGCCATTGTTCATGCATTGAAAATTTAGAGGCATTATCTTTATGGCGTGCCGTGTGAAAATTTTACTGACCATCGCAACCTCCAGTACTTATTCAAGCAGAAAGATCTAAATTTGAGGCAGCATAGATGGTTAGAGTTGCTAAAATATTATGATGTCATCATATTGTATCACCCAGGGAAGGCCAGCATGGTGGCCGATGCATTAAGTAGGAAGGCGGTGAGTATGGGCAGTCTTGCATATATTCCAGTTGGCAAGAGACCATTGCCTTCAGAAATTCAGACGTTGGCTAATAAGTTCGTGAGGTTGGATATTTCGTCCAGCAGTTTTCTAGCTTGTACAGTCGCTCGATCTTATTTAATTGACCGTATTCGGGAGCGGCAGGATGATGACCCACATTTGGCGGTCCTTAAGGACACAGTTCGGCTCGGTGATGCCAAACAGGTTATAGATGGAGATGATGGTGTTTTGAGGATGCAGGGTAGGTTATGTGTGCCTAATGTTGATGGCCTTCGTGAGTTGATCCTTGAGGAGGCTCACAGTTCTAAGTATTCTATTCACCCAGGTGCAGCTAAAATATACCAAGATTTGAGGCAGCATTATTGGTGGAGAAGGATGAAAAAGGACATTGTGGCATATGTGGCTCGTTTCTTAAATTGTCAGCAGGTAAAGTATGAGCATCAGATACCTGGTGGTTTGCTTCAGCAGATAGAGATTCCTGAGTAAAAGTGGGAGCGTATCACTATGGACTTTGTTGTTGGACTCCCATGGACTTAGAGGAAATTTGACGCAGTTTGGGTCATTGTGGATAGGCTGACTAAATCAGCACATTTCATTCCAGTGGAAAGTACTTATACTTCAGAGCGGTTGGCTGAGTTATATATCCGGGAGATTGTTCGCCTTCATGGTGTGCCCGTGTCTATCATTTCTGATCGGGGCATGCAGTTTACTTCGCACTTTTGGAGGGCAGTTCAGCGTGAGTTAGGTACCCGAGCAGAGTTGAGTACAACATTTCATCCTCAGACTGACGGGCATTCCGAGCGTACCATTCAGATATTGGAGGACATGCTTCGCGCTTGTGTTATTGACTTTGGAGGTTCATGGGATCAGTTCTTGCCATTAGCGGAGTTTGCTTATAATAATAGCTATCAGTCGAGCATTAAGATGGCCCCTTATGAGGCGTTATATGGTAGACGGTGCAGATCGCAAGTTGGATGGTTTGAGCCGGGAGAGGCTCGGTTGTTGGGTACAGACTTAGTTAAGGAGGCCTTAGATAAGGTCAAGATTATTCAGAAGAGACTTCGTGCAGCTCAGTCTAGGCAAAAGAGTTATGCCGATCGTAAGGTTCGTGATGTAGCATTCATGGCTGGAGAGAGAGTATTGCTTCGTGTGTCGCCCATGAAGGGTGTTATGAGATTTGGGAAGAAGGGTAAGTTGAGCCCTCGGTATATCGGGCCGTTTGAGATTCTTGATAGAATGGGAGAGGTAGCTTATAGACTTGCGTTGCCTCCAGGGTTATCTTCAGTTCATTCGGTATTCCATGTGTCTATGCTATGGAAATATCATGGTGACCCGTCCCACGTGTTAGATTTCAGCTTTGTCCAATTGGACAAAGACTTGACTTATGAGGAGGAGCCGGTAGCTATTTTAGACCGGCAGGTTCGTCAGTTGAGGTCTAAGATTTATCCTTCAGTTTGAGTGCAGTGGAGAGGCCAACCCGTTGAGGCAGCTACCTAGGAGTCCGAGTTAGACTTGCAGAGTAGATATCCACACTTGTTTGCAAATTCAGGTAACTCTCTATGTCCGTTAGCGGACGAACATGTGTTTTAGAGGTGGAGATTGTGATGACCCAAGGGGTCAATTTATAAATTTAGACTTCGTCTCATGCTTCATCGTCATAAAAAGACTAATTTTAAATACTTTGATTTGCGTGCGTAGTACGGGCGTGAAACCGAAAAGTTTTTGTGTGAAAATATGAGAAATAGTGATTTCTAGAATTTAAATTTGATAAAAGTTGACTTTGGTCAACATTTTTAGTAAATGGACCTGGATCCGTGTTCCAACAATCCCGGGAGGTTCGCAGTAAAATATGGGACTTGGGCGTATGCCCGGAAACGAATTCCGAGGTCCCAAGCCTTTGAAATCAATTTTTAAAAGAAATTATTTTGCTGAAATGTTTATGAATTAAGGAAAATAAATAATATTAAAAATCATTGGTATCGGGCCCGTATTTTAATTTCGGAGCCCGGTACAGATTTGTTATGATATTAAAAGGTTAACTGTGAAATTTGGTAAAAAACGGAGTTCGTTTGACGTGATTCAGACATTAGGTTGAGGAATAATGAACTTTAAGAGTTCTTGTTGAAAATGATGAGTTTTGAGGTTTAATTCATACTTTTACATGTTATTTTCATGATTTGATCGCACGAGCAAGTCTGTATGATATTTTTAGACTTGCGTGCATGTTTGATTTAGAGCTCCGAGGGCTCGGGTGAGTTTTGGATAGGCCACGAGGTGTTTTACACTTAAAAAGAATTGATGGTTTTTCATTTTCTGTTGTCCAGGCATTTTACCCTATGCGTTCGCATTGCCTTAGTCGCGAACGCATAGAGTATCACAGTGTGGCCCTCCTCCTTGTGCTATGCNGATCGCGAACTGTTGACTGGGCTAAGCTATGCGAACGCATTACACACTGTGCGATCACGTTTCATTAAAGTGGGCCTGGGGGAGGGAGGAACAGTGTTCTATGCGATCGCACTGGTTGTCCTGCGATCGCGAAGGCTTAGCCCCCTTACCCTATGCGAGAACACATCCAGTTGGGTGCGAACACATAGGTTCCCTGTCCAGCTAATATAAACACCCTTTTAAAAAACGGGCACACCTTCTTCTTCACCATATTTTTGAGGTTTACAACCCCAATAGAGATTTTCTTCAACAATTATCATCCCCAAGTCATAGGTAATCAATTCTAAACCTTGTTCATTCAATTCCTTACTGTTTTTCATCACTTTTAAAGAAAAAACTAAGAATTTTCATGGTAAAAATTGAGGGTTTAGGTAGAATTAGGGAATTTTTTTAAAATCAAATTTTTACATCGAATTAAAGTCGGAATTCAAAACTAATAATATATTTGGGTTCGTGGGTGAATGGGTAAACGTAATTTGGTCCGAACCCCGAGTTTAGACCAAGCGGGACCGGGGTCTGGTTTTCACTTTTTTTTAGGAAACTTAGGAAAAGTTATGTTTTTCAATAAAGTTAGTTCCTTTAGAATATATTGATGATATTGAGTTAATTATGATTAGATTCGAGCAAGTTAGAGGTGAATTCAAAAGGAAAAGCCGTAATTGATTAGTGAGCGGCCTACAAAATTTAGTTAAGTGTTTGCTCTAACTTTGACTTGAGGGAANTTTTGGAAATATATATATATATATATATTTCCAAAAATACTGTCAAACTGCTCAACACTTCTTTCCAAAAATACTGTCAAACTGACATATATATATACATGTCAGTTTCTTTGATTATTTACATTTGTTGTTGTAAATGATTGAAAGTGTTTGTGTGATAAGGGTGGATAATTGGTGTGATAAGGGTGGATAATTAATTGTGATATTATGAATTGANTGTTTGCTATGTGAAATGCATGAGCGTGGTGTATAGGTGAGGTGACGAGTATCTATGCACCACCAAAATGGCCTGTTAAACATGATCCCTTCCCCGTTCCCAATCTAATTGATCCCGGTATTAATTGTTCTTTGTTAATTATTGTTCCCATGACTACTAGACCTCATTATTTTGGTGTTAAATATTATTTTGGGTTATTTTTGGAAGAATATTGGTTGTGTATTTGGTTCTCTTGGGGGACAGAAGTGTTGAGCAGTTTGACAGTATTTTTGGAAATATATATATATATATTTTGGAAATATATATATATATATATATTTCCAAAAATACTGTCAAACTGCTCAACACTTCTTTCCAAAAATACTGTCAAACTGACATATATATATACATGTCAGTTTCTTTGATTATTTACATTTGTTGTTGTAAATGATTGAAAGTGTTTGTGTGATAAGGGTGGATAATTGGTGTGATAAGGGTGGATAATTAATTGTGATATTATGAATTGATGGGATCGGGTTGCACGCCGCAACAAGACAGTGAAATGGGGAATAATGATGTTTTACTGATTTTGAACTTTAAATGATTTGGAAATTCTTGTTTTATTCTACAGTTTTTCTTATATTTAGCACATGTGATTATTTTAAGGTAAAGTTTGGAAACTTGGAGTTTTTCTTGGTTATAGCTGAGACATGGAAAAGACGGTTGAGTTATTTTATTGTTGTGCAATATCTGTTTATTTGTTTAGAATTTCTTTTTTGCTTTATTATTTATGTTGTCACATGATATATTGTTAATGCTCCGCCTTAGCCTCGTCACTAGTTCGTCGAGGTTAGGCTCGACACTTACTCAGTACATGGGGTCGGTTGTAGTGATACTACACTCTGCACTCTTTTGTGCAGATCCAGGTACTATCTAGTGGTGGAGATTTGTAGAGCAGCCACCTACTCATTCGGAGACACGAGATATGTATGCCGGCGTTTGCAGATCCCGAGAGTCTTCTCTTATTTTACATACGCTGTTTTATTATATTAGAACAGTTATACTATTTCTTTCAGTCCAGTATTTGTAGTATTCTTTAGTAGTTCATGAATTGTGACACCAGACCCTAGGGTAGTTCTAGATCTATTTATATAATTAGCTCGTGGTTCATTTTTAATTAATTGTTTAGTATTTTATCTGTGGAAATCATTTACATTAAGTTCACTTTAAATTTATTTATTGATGCTTAAGAAAATAATCAAAGGAAATTAGCTACTCGAATTCTAACATTGGCTTGCCTATCAAGTGGTGGTGTTAAGCGCCATCACGATCTCTAAGGTTGGGGATTAGGGTCGTGACACCACTGCACTTGAACTGAAGGATAACTCTTAGACCTTAACTGACGAACCTGCCGGTGTAAAATGGCTACCGACTCCTCCTCATAAGTCAATCCTTTGTCCAATTTGACTGAGCCGAAATCTAACACGTGGGACGGGTCACCATGATATTTCCGGAGCATAGACACGTGGAATACCGAATGAACTGAGGATAACCCTGGAGGCAATGCAAGTCTATAAACTACCTCCCCCACCTTATTAAGAATCTCAAACGACCCGATATACCTAGGGATCAACTTGTCTTTCTTCCCAAACCTCATAACACCCTTAATGGGTGATACCCGAAGCAATACTCTCTCTCCAACCATGAATGCCACATCACGAACCTTACGATCTACATGACTCGTTTGCCTGAACTGAGCTGTACGAAGTTGATCTTGTATAATCTTGACCTTGTCCAAGGCCTCCTGAACTAAGTCTGTACCCAATAATCGAGCCTCTCCCGGCTCAAACCATCCAACCGGCGTTCTGCACTGTCTACCATATAATGCCTCATAGGGAGCCATCTGAATGCTCGACTGATAGCTATTATTGTAGGCAAACTCCGCTAACAACAAGAATTGATCCCAAGAACCTCCGAAGTCAATAACGCAAGTGCGAAGCATATCATCCAAGATCTGAATAGTATGCTCGGACTGCCTGTCCATCTGAGGATGGAATGATGTGCTCAACTTAACCCGTGTACCCAACTCACGCTGAACTGCCCTCCAAAAGTGCGAGGTAAACTGCGTACCTCGATCAGAAGATAGACACAGGCACACCGTGAAAGTGAAAAATCTCTCAAATATATATCTCTGCCAACCGTTCTGAAATATAAGTACTTGCCACTGGAATGAAATGTGCTGATTTAGTCAGCCTATCCAAAATAACCCAAACTGCGTTGAACTTCCTCTTAATCCGTGGGAGTCCAACAACGAAGTCCATAATGATACGCTCCCACTTCCACTCAGGGATCTCTATCTACTGAAGCAAACCACCAGGTCTCTGATGCTCATACTTCACATGTTGGCAATTTAAGCAACGAGCCACATACGCAGCAATGTCCTTTTTCATCCTTCTCCACCAATAATGCTGCCTCAAGTCTTGGTACATTTTGGCTGCACCTGGGTGAATAAACACCATCATCTCCAACTATAACCTGCTTGGCACTACCGTGACACACTGTGTCCCTAAGGACCATAAAATGCGGGTCATCATCCTGCCGATCTCTCATACGCTCAAATAAAGAAGACCGAGCGACTGTACAAGATAACACACTGATAGGCAAAATATCCAACCTCACGAACTGATTAGCCAAAATCTGAACATCTAAAGCTAACGGTCTCTCACCGACTGGAATGAATGCAAGGCTTCCCATACTCACCGCCTTCCTACTCAATGCCCCGGCCACTACATTGGCCTTCCCCAGATGATACCATATAGTGACGTCATAATCTTTTAATAACTCTAACCATCTCCTCTTCCTCAAATTAATATCCTTTTGCTTGAACAAGTACTAAAGACTGCGATGATCCGTGAAAATCTCACACGGCACACCATAGAGATAATGCCTCCAAATCTTTAATGCTGAACAATGGCTGCCAACTCTAAGTCATGAACATGATACTTACAAAAGTCTCAATATTATAGAGAAGACTCTCGGGATCTGCGAACGCCGGTAGATATACCTCGTGTCTCTGGAAAAGTAACATGTAGCAGCTCTAAATATCTCTACTGCTGGACGGTACCTGGATCTGCACAAAAGAGTGCAGAGTATAGTATCAGTACAACCGACCCCATGTACTAAGTAAGTGCCGAGTCTAGCCTCGACGAAGTAGTGACGAGGCTATGGCGGGGCATCAACAATATAAACTGTGACAATAATAAATAATAAAGCAAGAAGAAAATCTAAAACAAGTAAATAATAACAACTGCAACAACAATTTAGGAAAACTCGGTCACCTTTTTCAGGTCTCAGCTATAACCATTCCTCGAATAAATTTCCAAATTTCCAAACTTTACTTTAAATTAACCACATGTACAAATTATGAGAAAAATCGTAGAGTAAAACAAGAATTTTCAAATCTTTGTAATTAAAATCAGTAAAACATAATTATTCAC
>ML265231.1:6042-21226 GCA_005239495.1 Nicotiana undulata | reverse complement strand
GGGCGGGACTCTGATTGGGGTTTTTTTTTTTCTCTCCCCCACCCCTTTTTGGGGGGGGGGGGGGGGGGAGGGGGGGATAAGGACAAGAGGCCTGATAAATTGCTAAAATTGAGAGGATAAATATTCTAAGGCATTATCACTGTGAAAAGTGCAAATAGAAACATCAAATTGATTTTTGATCTCAACACAAAAATTCTGAAATATAGAAAATAACTCAGAACGATCTTTCATTAATAAAAGCCAAGTACATCTTGAATAATCATCAATGAAACTAACAAAATAACTAAATCCCAAGGTGCTGACTCTACTAGGACCCCATATATCATAATGAACTAAAGAAAAAATAGACTCTGCACGACTCTCAATACTACGAGGAAAGGAGGCTCGGGTATGTTTCCTGAGCTGACATGACTCACAATCTAATGTAGATAAACTAGAAAAACTAGGCACCATCTTAGGAAGCTTGGATGTCCTAAACGTTTGTGAATTAGGTCTGGAGGATCTGTAACTATACATACCTTGGAGGAATTGAGTGAGTTGAGGTAGTAAAGGCCTTCTGATTCAAGTCATGTTCCAATCGTTTGTCCCGTACTGCGGTCCTGCATAATAAAAGAATCATCAATAAAATATATTCCACAATGGAGGGCACGAGTCAAAGGACTAACAGCTGCAAGAGTAAAAGGACAAGTAGGGACATAAAGAACGGAATCTAGAGCGACAGAGGGTAGGGGATTCGCTTGTCCCACTCCTTTGTCTTTAGTTTGAGACCCATTAGCTAAAGTAACAGTGGGAAGAGACTGTGAATACACAATATTTGAAAAATTTGATTTATTACCAGAGATATGATCAGAAGCGGCTGAGCCCACTGCCCATTGTCCAAGAGTACTAGACTGGGAAACAGAAGCAAAAGAATTACCACCAATAGAAGTATCAATCTGAGCAACAAAGGCTATTTGTGGAGATGTCTGCTTACTTGCTCGATACTGAAGGAACTCACTATACTCCCCTTCAGATAAAGAAAATCCCTGGTTACATGTAGTCTCGGTCTGAGCAACATAAGCATTTTTAGGTGTTCGACCATGTAAAGAATAACACACGTCACGAGTGTGTCCAAGTTTATGACAATAAGAGCATTTGGGTCTAGATCTTCCAAAATGAACTCCTACTCGTCTATTCTCCATAGTTTGATATGCCCGGTTCTCCACTGTCTAGGATGCGAGAAAAGAGGAGTCAAGTGTGTGTGATGAGATCATTGGGTGACTTGGTGCTGCAGTAAGGAGAAGTAATCGAGAGAATAATTCATACACTGTAGGGACAGTCGGGCTAGCCAAAATCTAGTCACATACTGAATCAAGGTCATTCAGAAGTCCGGCGAGTGTAAGAACTAGAATCATGCTGTCGTTGCTTTTCAATACTAGCAGAAACTGGCATCACTTCTCAAATTCTTTCATGACTGCTTGTACTTGTCCCAAGTAAGTAGACATATCTGATTCTTGTTTCTTCAAGCTTGTCATTCGCGATATCACATCATAGAAACGAGATATGTTATTAGTGTATAAAGTACAAGACTTTTCTCAAACTAAGTAACATTCCTAGAATGGGCGCAACAAAGACATCAATTTGGAATCAATAGATCTCCACAAAATACTACATAACTGAGCATCAATGTTTTCCCAATGTGCTTGGCCTTGTCATCTCCCTCACTAGCTTGTTTGGTTAAGTGATCTTGAACACCTTGACCTTTACACCACAACTCAACAGACGAGGCCCAAGATAAATAATTGGAACTCCCAAGTAGGGGGTCAGAAGTAATCATCAAGACTGAATTCCCAACGCCACTGTTTTTGGAACCAAAAACATCAAGTCCGAGAGACATGGTTGGATTAAAAAGAGGTCTATAAAATTATCACCAAATAACATAAAGAATCAATTGAAAACTTCCTGAAACATATGAATGAGACACTATGTTTGCCGGAAAATTACTATAGCTGCCGGAAAAAAAACAGTGTAGTCGCCGAAAAAACTCAAAGTTGTCAGAATCAAACGAAAATAATATGGGTAGGGTCAGATTTAGCAGACGATTAGACTGTCCTGAAGAAGTTTTTGAAAATGATGGCCGGAAGGGTGTTCACGCGCCGGCGCGTGGGCCTGACGCGTCACCAAAGTTAGAGGTTCTGGAGGCGCGTGAGAGCGCGTAGACAGGGTTCTTCCGGTATGTTTTTCTGGGGTTTGGTCACCTTCGAAATCTGCACCTTCCTATGGTGTTATTTTTCGTTAAAAAAAAACCCACCGGAGAAGGGATTTAGTAAAAGAACAGCCTGAAAGTCACCGGAAAAAGGCACAATGTCTGCCCAGACTCGCTGGTAATTGTACAACGGAGATTTCTCACTAGTTGCTATGATACCATGTGAGAATGCACGGGAAAATATTGTATTCACATATTGACAATGATACAATGAGCCCTATACATATGGGATACAGTTCCTACTCGTAATACATATGGGATTAGGGTTATTTACTATATTTAACTATCAAACTAACAATCCCAAAATGCCATCTTTGACGAAACTCATTTTCTTTGATTTGATTACCCTCACACCTTCACGAATTTACTCATTACTTGTCTGAAATATCATAATGCTTATAATCTCAAAAAAATCTTATTCCCGAACTTACGTCGATTAACTTACGACGAAACTTTAGCGTACAAATATGTGGGATGTAACATCATTTCCCCCTTTGGAACATTCGTCCTCGAATGTTGACTGATGGACTTATCATTATCATAACCTATAGTTCTTTTGAATACTTTAGTACTCTTCTTGCCATCTAGGCAACTGTTCTTGTGAAAAAAATCCAAAGGCCGGGGCATTCCCCCCTTTAGGACTCTTTCTCACACCACGACTTGCGGTCGGAATTCTTCCAATCTCGTAAATGTTGCTACCTTCTATCATGCAGCCTGTACGACTCTGACCTTGTAATTGCGCCTATGTGATCTCCTTTTTCCTCCATCTTTTAGCCAAATCTCTAGTCCTAACTTTGTAGACATATACAGAAGTTGATAAAATGTCCCTCTGGGCATCTGTAGGTATATTAAAGTTCTTCGCTTGGTACTTTGTCGAACTTACGAATATTGCTATATCTTATTTCATAGGTCCGTTTATCCATATGTATGACTTTACTGCATCTAGATGGGTCATACTATACCATGACTCTTACTTTGATTTATCGTTACCGAGGTCTACGACCAAACTTCAAGTTACTCTCGTTGCTTATCCTATATGCATAAAGCTAAGTATTTCATTGTACTATTTAGGGAGGATCTTCTGGCTCTTGTAAAGCTGTACGCTTATTACGTTGTATACTCGACGGACCTTTTGATGTCCTTCCTTTCCTATAATTATTCGTAGTTACTTACTTCCACGCCCTTGTGCTTGTAGGGTTGTTCTGAACTGATATTTTGACATTCTTCCAGTGGCACTCTCTTTTATTTCCGTAATACTCACATGGTACCTTTAACTACCCCAACTCCTATCTGAATATTTCTCAAGTATTACAATGACATTACTGCAAGGCTGAAGTCACTATATTGGGTTTTACTATATTTATCTTGCGCGACCTGTTGATTTGTCTGTATCCCCTTGTATAGTCATAACTAGGCTCTTCCTGAATCAACTATTAACTACTCAATGACCCATTATCATATCAATACTCCGCGTAATCTTTCCTGGTTTATTTCCTTTGTCTTAACTTACATCTTGCACACTCTTTATTTATCAATAACATCCCGGGCTGGAACCCTTACTTCCTCTCCTTGGCGTCGTGCTTGCTTAATGTTCTGGAATCCTAGCATATACGTAGGAGGTGAATAAGTGTAATCTCATTCCCTTTTCGATTTTACCGCATTCTTCCTTTACCATTCCATGATTACTAGAACCACTTAATTCTGACTTCATGCCACATCACTCCATATTCCCCCCTTTCGGGAAGTACTAAGATATAGAGCTACGATGATCTAAGTATAGATGTTTTACCTCCTCACCTTTGGCGTCTTTTCACATCATCGATGACACTTACTTGCTTTGCGGTAATCCTTCTATACCAAGGATAACAAATTTCCTTACTCACGAGGGTGACACTTAGTGTAACTTGCACACATAGTCCGTTAAGCTTAACTTTGCTCATATTGCTTGCTTTAGGGAAACGTCTTCCTGAATGACCTTGAAAGATTATTCTTCTGTTGTCCTATCTATTATTGCCGGAACGCAATCTCTGAAATTCTCATGATGCCGACTATTATCACATCACTCGGTCCCTAATTCATGTTTAGTTTATCTTCTTCACCAGCCCATACTGATTTCCATCACTCTTGGGTCTATCTTTTCCATCTAGTAATCAAGTTAGAGTCACGAACTTAAATCTAGAAATAAAGATATGACTTTATGGCTTATATTCTTTTGTTGTCTCAAGGCCTGTCACCTCTCATCTCTTCCTTCACTTGACTATAAATTCTATAATACTGTCATCTTTTGATCTACCGTTTGTCATCCATTATCACATCTTACTCATAATGTTTCGTTATCTCTCTTCTTATTTCCCTACTAATATTTCTGACTATCCATTTCTTTTGAAAACTTCAGCAAGATATTCTTTTGCTTTTATCTCCCATTGCTTCATTCATTGGCTCTTCGGTTTGCTCAACATTCTCGCTCTACTAGAGACGGGAGACATACTAAGGTAATATTTATCCATGCCAGGCTTTCAGTGCCTATCTTTTGAATTATTTTTTGGTCATGCTAGTATTCACATCAAATTGTAATATTCTAGAGTACACCATCTGGGGGTCTCACAAGGAGGTCTATTAGAACCTTTGTAATATCCTTTGGAAATGTCAACTAACTCAAATAATCCATCCATCATTTTGGGTTACTCTAACCCCAGTCGGATCCTGATATCCTGTCCTTCTCTTAACCATATTTGTTAGCTCTCATAGGGCATGACTGAGATGGGTGTGGCCGATTGTACATACATATGTTGTTGTTGAAGATATGTAATATATTTCCTGCGAAAGATTAAGAAATGTATTACATATATATGTAGTAGGAAAAAATCCATATGATATTCTTGTGAAAGATTGTACCGTACTCTCTTAAAATTATAACATCTCACGTTGCTAAGATGCTAAGAGATTTTGTTTACATAAAGTCACGTACTAAGGATTAGAATGCAAACTTTTTGAATTCGCTGAAGCAGTAACGTTCCCATTCCCTTTCTTTAGGATTTACATCTGTATTTCATGTAGTCAAAAGCCCTTAATTTTGTGGTCTTAAGAGGTCTTTTATATAATTGGGTGTGGGACCCACTTCTTTGATGACTTAGCATCCAAAATCCTCTAAAGTTGCCACCAAGCTACATGTTTATGAGTCAGAAATCTTGAAATTGGGGTTGCCACGTTAAGCCCCCTTAAACTTATCCAAATTGTTTTAATTTCTTAATTAACTTCATTATTTAATTAATCTCTCACTAATCCAAAAATTAATCAATTTCTCACATAATTAAGAATCATCTCAAATTACTCAAAATATTACTTACTTTTAATACACATTATACACCTGATTATTGTGATCATGTGGTATCATGTATGGCACTAGTTCATGAATACCGAGTATTTTAGCTTGAGCTGTATTTTATCCCAAAATGTCATCTTTGACGAAACTCATTTATTTTGATTTGCTTACCCTGACATCTTCACGAATTTACTCATTACTTGTCTGAAATAGCATAATGCTTATAATCTTAAAAAAAAATCTCATTTCTGAACTTACGTCAATTAACTTACGACGAAACCTTAACGTACAAAAATGCAGGATGTAACATTAGTCCACTAAGAATTGCTCTTTTTTGCTTAAAGGAAAATTCCTGTTCACTAAGGAAGGCATCATCTCCTCATGAGTTCTATAAAAAGTGCATGAGGCGGAGCTCAAACGCATGAAGGATACAAACTTGCAGCTCTAATCATTGCAGAAAATACACAAAGCTCTTCGTGTTTGTAATCCCTTTTCTCTTGCATCCTTTTCAATTTATGCTCTTGTTCACACTATTTTTTTCTTCTTCAGGAAACCGATGGCATCAATAAGAAAGTTCAAACCGGCAAACCTTGTGCAATTATTTTGACATTAAACTTGGCCATAACTTTAAGCTTTGTGTCGTTGGCACCGCTCAATTAAAAAGGACCAAAAGCTTCGTGATGTTGGCACCGAGGGCTCCAAAATGTTTTCTCTTTCACTGCAGAAGTTGTCTGGGATATCCATATTTGCGCATCTGTGGGGAAAATAACCATATCTTGTCGTGGGAGAATCAGAAATACAAGTTGTTTGATCTTTTTGAAACTACACTTCAAATACTTTAACGTATCAACATTTTGGGGCAAAATTACTTCTGTATCTTCTTATGAGTATTCTTTGGAATTTTCGTTTCAGATGCTGTCGAATTTCACTTTACAGCTTAGCACGCCTTCACCAAAAAATTCATATCTTAATGTAGGAATGTCGAAATCACGAGCGGTTTACGTTTCCAAAAATTAGACTTCTATAAATAGTACATATGTAAAAATAAAAATCAGAATGTCCATAGATCTTCCCAGATACTTGTCAGAAGTTAGGAGATGAGTTCGGACCAACTGGCTCCTTCAGCTTTGTGCGCCTTCACCAAAAAATTAGCATCATGTTGTAGGAATGCCGAAATCGCAAGCCACTTGATTGTACTGATTCTAGACTCAAAGGAATACTAAAATATCAGAATTTGACCCCCAAACACCTTCTGTATCGGATGGAATTAATTTTGAAGTTGATCAACGCATCTGGCGTGCTGATCTCACAGCTTGGTGCACTCTCGGTGAGAATGTCATATCTTGAAATAGGAGAGTTCAAATCACGAGTTGTTTGTGCCATTGAAAATATGACTATGAGGGATACGATATATACTATTTTCGATGCTCCGCCCTATTTGATCCAGTTAGAATAAATCTTTGAATCAAAGGCCGGCATTGGGAGAATTATTCGGGAAACATACCTTTTTTTCTTTTTTCTATGCAGGTTTGGCGAGAGAAAGGTTGGTGCCTCCTCATCCTTGTGGATTTGGTGACAAAACTACATGGAGAACTTATGTTTGTAACCTTTGGCTAGAGAGTCCGTAGAGCATCCCCACCTTCAAGCTTTGGCGTGGGATAACTCCTTCTTGCAACTTGGTGAATAAGTTCATGGAGCTTCCTAATTTTTAAGCTTTGGCGAAACAATATGTGGAGTATTACATCCTTCAAGATTCGGCAAAGAAGTATACGTCACAATGATCACCATCCCTATTGAAGCATCGTATCGCCGACACTGTGGGTTGCACTTTTTTTCTTATCTTGCAGGTTTATAAATAAGCGCAATCAGTCTCAATATCAGTCCAAGAAGATGAAAGGGATGTTCACATGATTGGCGGGGAACCACTTGTTGTCTCTTCTTTACAATTTCGTGACTTCGGCGAGAGTTGATATGCCATGTCAAGACCCGAAATTCCCACCTTCGGGACCGTAATGGCGCCTAACATTTCACTTGCTAGGCAAGCCAACATTAGAGGATTTTAAGACAATTTTAATCAATTACAACAAGTAAAAACAATTAAAATGAACAATAATTAATACTAAGTGCGAAATAACATTAAAAACTTTAATATCTAATTACAACCCGGATCTGGAGTCACAATTTACGAGTTGTTAGAATTTCTACAAGCAGGGTTTGAAATACAAACAATTGTCAATAACGAAAAAGAATAGTAAACTAGGGAAATGGAAGGACACTTCAAGGTCTGTGAACGCCAGCAGAACTATCTCGAGTCTCCAAAAGCAAATCCAAGCTGAGACGTGATAACTAGGGATTATAACTTATTTTACACTCTTTCTTGCTTAAGTTTTGGTTAAAATTATATACAAAATAGTTCCAAAAGCTTACTTGTTGTACTTGTTTGCACGGTTTAGTAAAAAAGGTGACAAATAGTCAAAACCACCTCAAAAAGGAGTGAAACATGCACAAGTACCAAGGACAAGTCCAAGCTCAGTCCAACAGACCAATGCAGTCCGCAATCCATTTAGTGCGGTCCGCACTGAGGAGGTTCAGAGAGATGATTTTGGAAGCTTGAGACTAGTGCGGTCCGCACTCCATTTTATGCGGACCGCACTAGTGAGATTCAGAGAAGCGAGTTTGAAGGCTTTAGACTAATGCGGTCCGCACTACTGAGATTCAGCGAGGTGAAAATATAAGCTGAAGCAGTGCGGCCGCAAAGCCATTTTGTGCGGACCGCACTAAGGAGTTTCAGAGAGTTGAATCTGAAGGCTGGATGACCAGTGCGGACCGCACTCCATTTTGTGCGGACGCGGTGCATTTTATGCGGACCACGGTGGCCAAGTTCAGAGACCCAGATTTCACAGCTTAGGAGACTCAACGCGGCCGCACTCCATTTTGTGCGGTCCGCAGTGACCCCGTAGGGGTATTTTTGTCCAAAAAATTTGACCTAGTATAAATAGTTTCTTTTCTCATTTTTAGGTCAGCTTTTGTACTCTGATATTATGAGGAGCTCGTGAACGATATTGTTACGCTGTTTTGAGTAATTGTAGAAGTGTTTTAACATTGAATCTTTCAATTTTAGTTTGTAATTCAATTATATGGGTCATTCTTCATCTATTTCTCTTATTTATTCTCTTATCATGAGTAGCTAAACCCATTAGCTAGGGTTGTGGCTCAACCCTAGTGGGTGTTTGATGGGTCCTTTAAATTAAGGCTTGGATGTTTATGGGTAATTGATATTTGGGCTGATTTATGGTTTTCATGTTAAATTAGTAGTTGCAAACACTAATTGGTGTTTATTTGACGTGGGTTCTTCTTGAGAAAGAGAACTTGAGTCTAGAAAATCAGTCAAACAAGGAATTGGGATTTATTCAAGTGATTGATAGTCTCAATTAACGGGTTAAACCTAAAGATAGTAAAACCCTACTTGAGCCTATATTGCTTGCATGATTTTGACACCCAATTGGTCTCATGAGAGGCAATTAGGGCAAAGCCACTCAATCTACCGAGAGGTATAGAGTGGGTAATTCCGTGCATTGGCTATATCACAATCTCCTTCATGACATCTTTTCCTTAGGTATTGGAATCCCGTTGAGTACTTACCTATGAGAAAGTCATAGCCCTAGTCCTCTTTATCTATTAAGAAAACACTCAAAAAGACATTAGTTAGTTAATTAGATATTTGCAATTAGTCTAAACCATAGTTCTAATATAAAACCAAAAGTACGAAAAGTGCAATTAAGAGCACAAAACACTACTAGATCACTTAGGAACTCAACTCCCACACTAGTAACTCCATATGGATTCGATCCCGACCCGTTCGGGTAAAAGCTGCATTGACCCTCATCTTGCTACTATTTAGTAGTGTAGGTGGGCGCCGATCAAGACGCCTCACGGACAGCTGGAACCAATACCAAAATCTGCACAAGAAGTGCATATTGTAGTATGAGTACAACTGACCCAATGTACTCCGTAACTGTTGAGCCTAACCTCAACGAGGTAGTGACGAGGCTATGACAAGACACCACGTAGAAATAAACCTGTGCAGATAACAATTACATACAACAATAATAAGTAAAAGCTAAACCTGTGATTTCGGGAGGGGACATGCGAAAAAGGAGCACAAGACATGATAAACACTACAGGGAATGATAATAAGAACAATCAATAAACCTTTAACCAGCAAAATGAATAAACCACAATGAAAAAAACTACACGGCATCACCCTTCGTGCTTTTACTCTCAACCTCACTATGAAACAATAATATCGGCACAGCATCACCCTTTGTGCTTTTACTCTCAACCTCACAGTGAAACAATAATATCGTCATGAAACCATTCGTGATTTTACTCCCAACCTCATTGTGAAATAATAATAACTGCACGACATCACCCTTCGTGCTTTTAATCCCACATTCATCACAATCAATAGATACGACACAACATCACCTTTTGTGCATTAACACTCTCCCTTACAACATAAATAAAAGGGATAAAAGGGATAAAAGGGAGACAGAATAAGAAAGAACAAGCCTCACATCAACAATATTTCCACAATACCATCCTAAATTTCGGGAAAGTAATACTCAAATAGCTCATAAGTGCGTAAAGAACGGACAATTTAATAATTAACCAGACTAAGCAGGGATATCATGATCAAGGAAGGAAATAAATTACAAGGAAACAAGTTCTACCGCGTGCTTTGACCCAACAAAAATGCATAAGTACTCGCCACCTCACATATACGTTGTACCAAACATATAAACATGTAGCAATTAGGCAAACAAGTCATAATCCCTCAAGTTAAGGTTAACAACAGCACGTACCTCGCTCCAAAGACCAATTCAAAGCTCAACCGGGATTTTCCTCTAGAATCTTCCTCCAAACCACTCGTATCTAACCACAATAGACTCAAATACCAAATATTGCTAACGAAATCAATTACAAGGCATAATTTTAGAATTTCCAAACTTTCCCCAAAAGTCAAAAATCGAGCCCTGGTCCGCTAGGTCAAAACCCGAGGTTCGAATCAAAACATATTTACCCATTCACCCCCGAGCCGGTTATACAATTTCTTTCGGAATCCGTCCTCAAATTGAGGTATAAATCCCTAATTTACAAAAATCCCTAATTCTACCCAAATCCCCCAATTTCCACCATGAAAATCCTATATTTTAAGTTAAAAACTTATGAAATGTAATGGGTAATTGAAAGAAAGTAGGTTAGAATCACTTACCAACTAATTGATGGAGAAAAGCTCTTGGGAAAATTGCCTCTAAGGTCTTCTAGTTTTGAAATGTTGAAAGAATGGGCAAAATCCCGTAATTGGGATTGTTTTAATCATTGGCGTCAAGTGTTCATCGCGTTCGCGTGAACCTTGACGCGTTCGCGAAGAGCAGAGCCTGTTTGGCTTACTCGACCGCGAGAGACTCCATGCGTTCACGATACATGACTCGCGTTCGCATAGAGTCACCTCTGATTCCCCTCCCCCACCTCAATACACTACGCGTCCGCGAGTGACTGGCCGCATTCGCGTAGAGCAGGGCCCCTAGTGCTCCGCGTTCGCGACCGTTGTCTCGCGTTCGCGTAGAAGAAAATTCCACCCAGCTCAGTTCACACTTCGTGATTGCGGGAGTACCTTCGCGATCACGAAGAAGGAAACCAGATAACAGTTGAACTGAGGAAAGACACCAGATTTCCTAAGTCTAAAACCTTCTGTAGCCTATCCGAAATCCACCCGAGCCCTCGGGGCTCCAAACCAAATATGCACAGAACTACAAATCGGATATCAAATAAAATGGAATTTTCGAGAAGACTTTAAAACTTCTATTTTCACAACCGGACGTCCAAATCACGTCAAACCATCTCAATTTCTCACCAAATTTGACTGACAAGTAATAAATATAGAAATGAACCTACATCGGGTTTCGAAACCAAAGTACGGACCCAGTATCAAAAAATTCAAATATCGGTCAATTCTTTAAAATTATTAAACCTTTAAACTTTCAATTTTTGACAAAAATCAATAACTCAAGCTAGGGACCTCCGAACTCGATTCTGGGCATACGCCCAGGTCTCAAATCACGATATGGACCCACCGGGACCGTCAAAACATGGATCCGGGTTCATTTTCTCAAAACGTCGAACGAAGTCAAGTCAAATGAATTTTTAAGGCAAAACTTTACATTTTATTAGTTTTTAACATAAACGCATTCCGAAAAAATACCCGGACTGCACACGCAAATTGACGAGTCTCTTCTGGTCACCTCAATTTTCTTCTCCGTGTTCGCGTAACACGCCTCGGAACCGCGTAGCTCTGCATTTTTCCTCTTTGCGTGTGCGTCCTTCCCTACGCGTTCGCGTTGGTTTCTGTCTCTTCTCCTTCGTGTTCGCGAGCTCATTGTTGCGTTCGCGATGAGAAACCTGGGCCTACATCATTTTTCTTCGCGAACACGATCATTCCTCCGCGTCGCGATGCACAAATCTCTGGACAGACAGAATATAATCCCAAATCGAAGGTTAGCCATTTTTATCATGTTGGGAGTTGTAGAACTCGGCTTTGGGAGATGTTTCAAGAAAATCATTGGGGTAAGTGTTCTCCACCCGAATCGTATCATATATCATGAATCCATTGCTATTTTCATCATCCAACTAGTGAATTAAGTGGGAAAATTGGGAAAAAATTGTGAAACCTTTTAAAATGTAAAATCATGATTTGAAGGACAAAGTAGTATCAGAATTTGATAATTTTTGTATTTCTAAACTCGTATTAGAGTGGGTGTTCGGATTTTGTAAATTTTATAAAATTTTGAGGTGCGGGCTTGGGGAGTTGACTTTTGTTGACTTTTAGAACTGAATAAAAATCACAGCTTTATTAATTGAAATTTTTTCTTCTTGCATTGTGCGATGTATTCAAGTCATCTTGGGCTAGATTGAGATGAGCGGATATGAATTTGTAAAGGAAAGGCAAAATCTGAGTGTGGAGTTAGCCAGATTGAGGTAAGTATTTTACCTAGCCTTGTTGAGGTAGTTTTTCCTCCTATTTGTCATTGTTTGCTTTATGCGGGGGTGATACATATATGAGGTGACAAGCATGTATGTATGTGTCGGGGTTTATTATGCTCGGGATACACTGTTCTATAATTGTGGTTTGTAGAATTTTCGTAGCTCCCTTGATTCATGCCTTACTTGTTTTACCGATATTAAGAACGTAGTATAAGATGTTAGTAATCAAGACTTAGCCTAATATAACTTAATCAATTTGATGGAAATTCTTAGAATACATTGATGTGTCTAATTAGTACATCTCTATGCAAAATCATTGAAATGTTGCTATGGTTGATGTTTTGAGGTGCAAGATTACATGCTTGTGTCATTGATAAATCGTGGGAATTGTGGAAGTACTTGAATTATATAGCCTTGAGCATTCACTGAATTATTGTTGGTTTGGAAAGTAGTGATCGAGAATTTGTTTGGAATATTCGTTTGACACTCTCCTCGATGTTATTTATTCTTCCTACCTGGCTACTTTATTGAAATTTCTATGCTTGGTGAGGAAGAGTGTAAAGCACTAAGGATGATGTTGTGCCATTGTTTATATTCATTATCATGTGAGGAAGAGTGTAAATCACGAAGGGTGATGTCGTGCCATTGTTTATATTCATTATCATGTGAGGAAGAGTGTAAAGCGCGAAAGGTGATGTCGTGATATTTTTTATATTCATTATCATGTGAGGAAGAGTGTAAAGCACGAAGGGTGATGCCGTGCCATTATTTATATTCATTATCATGTGAGGAAGAGCGTAAAGCACGAAGGGTGATGTCGTGCCATTGTTTATATCATTATCATGTGAGGAAGAGTGTAAATCACGAAGGGTGATGCCATGCCATATCATATACATTACCATGTGAGGAAAGAGCATAAATCACGAAGGGTGATGCCGTGCTATTTCATTTATATTGTTTTGCTTTTAATATTGTGAGGTCATGGCACGAAGGGTGTTTTCGTGCAGGCAAGGATGAGGGACATGCAGTATTATGTGACCTCTTTTTTCCGTGTATACATTTCCGCCTTTACCTTGAGTTATCATTGTCGCCATTATATATTTTATGGATATATTGTTATAGTCCCGTACTTGACCTCCATCTCAATTGTTGTTGTGTTGTCCATGTCTTTTACTTGCTTAACTTGCATATGATATGCCTATTTCCTGCTTTTATAATTATACTCATGTTGTATCTATTCTGTCGCACCTTAGTTTAAGCCTTCCACCATGCTAATTCTTCATGTCCTTACTTGTTAACTTGTGAAGATCATGTGTTTCTTTCTTGCTTGCTACAGTACTTAGGCCTCCATCATGCTAGTTAATTGAAATTATAACCCTTTTTTTCTAATTGTGGTCATTACCTACGTACTTTCTGCTAGTCTCTTACTGATGTTCTTCTGTACATTCTCGTTTATTATTACTGCTTGCATATTCCATTCCTTGTCATTTCTATTGTCGGTATTTCTATCATTTGATAGGTACTGGTTTACGCATATATGGTGAGGATGAGATAAATGCACGAAAGGTGTTGCCGTGCCGTTAGATTTGATGTCTTGAGTACTTTATCGTACTATGAAAGGATACGAGGTGATTGTTGTGGTTCATGGACTTTCATTCCAAGGAAAGGGTCGGTTGAGAGGTTGGAAATTGTTGGATTGTGATTCTTTCGGGTACTCTTTTATTACCTGTTACAGTCGCATTGTGTATTCTATTCTATTATTCTGTATTTTAGTTCTATTGCTAGTTCACATTATAGTGTTTAGTAATGAGTATCTTTTAACAATCTCGTCACTGATTCGACGGGGTTAGTCAAGATACTTACCAGTACACGGGGTTGGTTGTACCGATGCTGCACTTCTCCACACTCTGTGCGACTATTGGAGCAGAGCTGCTAAAGAAGTCGGGGACTGACCCTGAAGATGTTCGTGTATTCTGGATAGAAGCTGCCACTAGTCCTTGGTGTTGATACCCAATTTTTTCTATAATATTTTTAAAAGTGCATACATACCCTTAAAACCATGCACTAGCATCAATTGACATTTTTCCATAATTTCTACATTTTAAATTAATTTATCCTAATATTTTATTTATATAAATGATTACAAAATTGCATCACAATCGACTTTATATCATTTCATGATTTAATTTTTCTATTTATAGTCATACTAAGTTCAAATTATTTCACAAATGGCCAGATTTACACTTTTGGTTATAATTACAATAATTTTGCAATTGTAGCCCATGCATACATTATTGCGTTATTTTACCAAAACATGGTTCATTGTATTTTAAAAAAATTTGAGTAATTATTTTAAAATATTTTTATGCACGAAAATTATTTTTATAATCTATTAAGTATTTTATAAAATATTTTTTTTAAAATTATTTGGGGTATTTAATAAATTGCCCTTTATTCCCAAACTTAACCCCTCTCTAACCAGCCCAAAACCCCTTTAAATTTGGCCCAATTCCCCTAGGCCCAAGTCTGATACACCCCGACCTAATACCCCATCTCAATCTTGACCGTTGATC
>MDKH01226270.1:0-82149 GCA_005239495.1 Nicotiana undulata | reverse complement strand
CTAGCAAGTGTGGTGTTAGACGCCATCACGATCCCTGAGGTTGGGAATTTGGGTCGTGACAGTTGGACATATTGATACATCCTATAGGCAGGATTTCTAACAAAGCTATAATATTAACCTATAGGCAGGATCTCCAATACGCAAAGACAGAACTCATACGATTATAGCATAAAACTTACAAGCAAAAATCCATAGCACAAATGAGATCATATAGGCAGGGTTTCTACCCAAATTAACAAATAAAGAACCCTTGCCAGGTTTTATTAAACACCCCAGAAGCTATTTGTTACAAAGTTATTACAGGCCAGATTAGTAATAAATTACATAAGAGTAATGAAATAAACTATAGGGAGCCTTTTATTAGGCCCAAATACACCTGGGCAACCAGGCCTTCAAACCATATCAACTTGAGTCTTATTTCACAGGTACAACATGGTCAGTGGTGAGTGACTCACCCATAACACATATAGAACCAGATTTCCGGTGTGTCAAAGTTTCCAAGGGCCTCAGGGACCCAAGGCATTGCTCACACCAGAACCAAATATTCAGAAATGATTCAAAAGGGATTAGGAACCAGTTCCCAGAGTTCACAGGAGTCTCACATGGACCCTGAGCAGAGATCACATTGGGGTGGTCGAGGATAGAACCTAAAGGAATAAGAGTGGGAGTTTTAAAAAGTAACATCACATAAAAGAGGCAGGGAGAGATTTAAAACAGTGTTGATTTCAGAAGAAAACAAAGTTTAGAACACAGAACTTGTAGGCAGAAATGCACTAAGAAACAAATTTGCGAGGTTTGCAAGATACACGGTTTCAAACATGTTAATTCAGAAAAGACCTAATTACACTAAGTGTGCATGCTGACATTTAGGACAACCTGGTTTAATCACAAAAGCATTTAGGAAAAGTGTTAAGGCAATCAATTTAATTATCACATGAATCCAGAGGGATGCAAAATATGTTAGAAAACAAGTTGGCATTGCACATGAATTAAGTAACAATACACATCTGCAAAGTTTAGGATTGATTAACTAATTTCGTACTAGTAGTATCCTAAGGATGCTAAGTTCAAAATAAGTTCAGGACCATCAAACAATATGCATGGGACAAGTTAAAACATTAAGTTATCCTCTAAGAGGATTCATATTATTCAAAGATAACCAATTAACAGTATCAATCACTGGCTAGATGAACTCATAGAAACATAAAGTAATTGAATCATGCTCAGAATCTAAACATGCTAGATCGAGCAACATAGATTATGAAACATGAAGAATAAAATGACAAGGGATAATGTCTTACTAGTTAGGCAGGAAAGAAAGAAAATAGACCACAACAGTTAAGTCCAAAATTAATTGGCCTTGGCTTTCAGCCGGTTAAGACCAGAAACAAACGAGCAAGAGAACTAGAGTTATGTAACAACCCCAAAATACCTAGTCGTGATGGCGCCTATCATGAAATTAGGCAAGCCACACATTTCATTTGATTTAAGATTTACTTTCAGAAATCCTCTACATTTGTAGCAAAAGCCTCATTAATAAAATCATTTAAAAGTTTAATACCATTAAAACATAAATAAAAACCAATCCTAAAACTAGTGTCGGCGAGTCATGAGCTACTATAAATACAATGTCGAAATACAAATCTGACATAATACTGTCTAAAATAATAAAATGCGATAGGAAGATAAAGAAGGAGAAATCGAGGCTGTGATCGCCAGCTGCTACCTCGAGGACTCTAAAAGAAACTCTGACAGCAAATCAGCAACCGCTACCGGGTTCTGATGTACTTGGATCTGCACACAAGGTGCAGGGGGTAACGTGAGTACACCATTTCAGAAGTAACGAACCCAAACTATGGGCTGAGAGGTAGTGATGGACTAAACCTTAGTAAGTATAACAAAAAAAACGTACACAATTTAGACATGTTCAGAGTTCTAACAGATAAAGAAAACAGAATATGTCAGATATGATAAGTAACCCATGTATAACTCAGTATACTTTACATGCCAATGTATCAACAGTGTGGAAATGCACATAGTGCTCACAACTCTCACACAGAAGTCCACTGAGTACTGTATATGGCTCTCAGGCCCAGGGAAGATCCATCCCGGAATATACATAAACACAGGTGACCGCAGTCACTCAGTAGTGAGGAAGGCCAATCCAGCCCCACGGAGAAGATCCATCTCCGGAATACGAACACTAGGACAAGATCCATATCCAGGGAAGATCCATCTCTCAATATCATCATTGCGCTCACTGGGGGTGTGTTACAGACTCCGGAGGGGCTCCTACAACCCCAGCACTATAATAAGCCAAATCCAGGCATAATCAATATAATATACTGCAGCGTGCAGTCCGATCCCATAACTGTCTCTCAATAACAGGCTCTTGGCCTCACTCAGTCATCACTCTCCAGTGTCCCTCACATGGGCTCAGAGGTGCATGAACTAGCCTAAATCAATGACAAATGTACAAAATCAACAATTACCAAGACTGAGACATGATACGACATGCTATGACAGGACTGCGTATATAACACCAATAAAACACATGAGAAGACATCAATATATGACCACTCGGGCCTCAACATTTTCGGCGTGAAGCCTTAACATAGTACTTAGCATGATTCTAGCATAATCACATTAACCACATTGATAGGAGTACGAATATTAATCCATAATATCTACTAAACGGTGCCATGGGATGAGCCAGGCCACAAATCACATGGCGTACGCCCGCACGCCTGTCCCTTGGCATGTGTGTCACCTTAATTGTAATCATACAAAATATAGTTCGGGGTTTCAAACCCTCAAAACCAATTTTGGAAACGTTACTTACCTCAAACCGGCTAAAATCCTAGTCCACAATGCCTTTTCCTCTAGACTCGGCCTCCAATTGCTCCAAATCTAACCAAAATCAGATTTATATCATCAATATATGCTAAGGAACAAAACCCACTCGAAATTTATCAAATTTAACCAAAAAATCCCAAATTGGCCAACCCCGACCCCAGGCCCACGTCTCGAAATTCGATAAAAATTGCAAAACTGGAATCCTTACACTCTCACGAGTTCAAACATACCAAATACACCAAAATCCGACAACAAATGGCCCCTCAAATCCTCAAATCAAAGTCTAGAACTTCAAGCCTTAATCCCCCAATTTTAGTCACTAATTTCCATAAATTTCACCTCTAATCAGTCAAATAACACCATAGAAATGAGTTTTAGGTCCAAAAATCTTACCTCCACGAAGTTTCCTTGAATTCCCTCTTCAAATCGCTCCTACAAGCTCCAACCCGTATGAAATTTTTAATGAAATAAGCCAAAATTCGCGAAGGATACAATTTATATGTTCTGCCCAGCTAATCCGCACTTGCGGTCACTTGCACCACACTTGTGTGACCGCTTCTGCGCTCCACTCAATCGCACCTACGATTTCCACTTAAGCATCCAAGACCGCATCTGCGCCCCAGGCACCGCACCTGCGGTCCCGTAGATGCGTCCAAATCACCGCATCTGCGGTTCTTCACCTTATAGCCAATTTCCACTCCTGCGATTCCCTACGCACCTGCGGTGACCGCATTTGCGGCCACCCCTCCACATCTGCGGAAATCACAGAACAGTGCACACCAGCAACACTCTAAGGCCAAAAACTCATCTGTCAACCATCCGAACTCATCCCGAGGCCCTCGGGACCTCAACCAATGGTACCCCCAAGTAATAAATGATCACCCAAACTTAGGCGAACTCACAGAAAACCCAAAATAATATCGAAACACCAAATCAACCCATGATTCAAGCCTAAGGATTTTCAAACTTCCGAAATTTACCAACGATGCCGAAACTAACCAAACCTCGTCCGAATGACCTGAAAATTTGCGCACACCTCCCAAATGAGACTACGAACGTGATCCAACTTTCAGAATTCCATTGCGACCCCGATAGCTAATTTTTCACTGCCGACTGGAAAATGCCAAAAACTCAATTTCGCCAATTTAAGCCTAATTCTACTCCGCACTTCAAAATAACATTTCAAACACACTCCTAAATCCCAAATTACCTAAGGAAGCTATCCGAGCCATAAAATACACATTTCGAGGTCGTTTACCTATAAGTCAACTCCCAGTTGACTTTTCCAACTATTAAGCCAACTTAAGAGATTGAGTGTCTCATTTCTCACCACGACCACTCTGAACCCGAACCAACCGACCCCGCACAACATAACTGAGCTAAGAAACACATGATAAAGCAAAAATAGGGAAAACGAGGCTAATCTCACGGGACCGACCGTGTCATTTTATTCTCCCCCTCTTAAACAAACATTCGTCCTCGGACGAGTCTAGAAACATACCCGGAGTATCAAATAAGTGAGCATATCTGCTCTGCATCTCCCGCTGGGTCTCCCAGGTGGCCTCCTCCACTGGCTTCCCTCTCCACTACACCTTCACTGAAGCTATCTCCTTAGTCCTCAACCTTCTGACCGGACGACCTAAAATAGCCACTAGCTCTACCTCATAAGATATATCACCCTCAAGCTGAACCATGTTGAAGTCCAAAACATGAGACGAGTCACCAACATACTTTCGGAGCATGGAAACATGAAATACCGGATGAACACTCGATAAGATGGGTGGCAAAGCAAGTCTATAAGCCACCTCTCCAGCCCTCTGAAGCACCTCAAAAGTCCCAATGAACTGGGGACTCAACTTTCCCCTCTTCCCAAACCTCATAACACCCTTCATGGGTGACACCTTCAGCAGCACCTTCTCCCCAACCATGAAAGACACATCCCGGACCTTCCGGTCCGCATAGCTCTTCTTCCTAGACTGCGTCGTGCGAAGCCGCTCCTGAATCAGCTTTACCTTATCCAAAGCATCATGTACCAAAATTTGTGCCCAATAGCCTAGCCTCACCCCGCTCAAACCAACCAATCGGAGATCTACACCTCCTCCCATATAAAGCCTCATATGGGGCCATCTGAATACTCGACTGATAGCTAATATTATATGCAAACTCTGTGAGTGGCAGAAATTTGTCCTATGAACCCCCGAAATCAATGCCACAACCATGCAACATGTCCTCCAAAATCTGAATAGTGCGCACGGACTGCCCGTCCGTCCCAGGATGAAATGCTGTGCTAAACTCAACTTGAGTACCCAACTCTCTCTGCACGGCACTCCAAAACTGCGATGTGAACTGAGTACCTCTGTCAGAAATGATAGAAACTGGAACACCATGCAACCGAACAATCCCCCGGATATAAATCTCAGCTAACCACTCCAAAGAATAAGTAGTACCAACAAGAATGAAATGCGCGGACTTGGTAAGCCGATCCACAATAACCTATATAGCATCGAACTTCCTCGCAGTCTGTGGGAGTCCATCTATAAAGTCTATGGTGATCTGATCCCACTTCCACTCTGGAATATCTAATTTGTGATGAAATCCACCTGGTCTCTGGTGCTCATACTTGACCTGCTGACCGTTGATACACCGAGCTAAAAATCCAACAATATCCTTCTTCATCTGCCACCACCAATAGTGCTGTCTCAGATCCTGATACATCTTCGCGGCACCCGGATGGATGGAATACCGCGAGTCGTGGGCCTCTGCTAGAATTAACTCTCGAAGCCCATCCACATTAGGCATACATATCCAACCCTGCATCCTCATAACCCTATCATCACCAATAACTACATCCCTGGCATCACCTCGTCGGACCGTATCCTTAAGAACGAGCAAGTGTGGGTCATCATACTGGCTCTCTCTAATCCGTTCATAAAGAGAAGACCTGGAGGCTACACAAGCCAATACCCGGGGGGCTCTGATAGGTCCAATCTCACCAACTGACCCGCTAGGGCCTGAACATCAAGTGCTAATGGCCGCTCTACTGCAGGAAGATATGCTAGACTCCGCAAACTCTCTGCTCTACGACTCAAGGCATCGTCCACCACATTGGCCTTCCACGGATGGTATAGAATAGTGATATCATAGTCCTTGAGAAGCTCCAACCATATCCTCTGATGAAAATTCAGATCTTTCTACTTAAACTGATGCTGCAAACTATGGTGGTCAATGAAAACCTCACAATGTACCCCATACAAATAATAATGCCAAATATTCAAGACGTGAACAATGGCTGCTAGCTGGAGATCATGCACTGGGGTAATTCTTCTCATGAGTTTTCAACTAGAGCGAGGCGTAGGCAATAATCGTACCCTCTTACATCAAAACACAACCAATGCCTATCCTTGAGGCATCACAATACACGGTATAAGAACCTGAAGCTGATGGCAATACTAACACCAAAGCCGAGGTCAAAGCAGCCTTGAGCTTCTGAAAGCTCTCCTCACACTCGCCTGATCACCCTTCTTGGTCAATTTGGTCAAGGGCGAAGCAATAGAAGAAAACCCCTCTACAAAGCGACGGCAGTACCCTGCCAAACCAAGGAAGCTCCTAATCTCTGTAGCCGAGGAAGGTCTGGGCCAACTCTGCACCGCCCCTACCTTCTTCAGATCAACCTGGATACCCTAATTGGACACCACGTGCCCCAAGAAAGCTACTGAGCCAAGCCAAAACTCACACTTGGAGAACTTTTCATAAAGCTTCTCCTCCCTCAATCTCTGCAATACAACTCTCAAATGCTGAGAATGCTCCTCCTAGCTACGAGAATATACCAGGATGTCATCAATGAACACAATGACAAAGGAATCCAAATACGGCTGAAACACGCTATTCATCAAATGCATGAACGTTGTTGGGGCATTGGTCAGCCCAAAATACATCACCATAAACTCATAGTGACCATAACGAGCCTTGAAAGCCGTCTTGGGAATATCTGAATCCCGAATCTTCAGCTGATGATACCCAGATCTCAAATCAATCTTAGAGAACACTTTGGCTCCCTGAAGCTGGTCAAACAAATCATCAATACGAGTCAAGGATACTTATTCTTGACTTTAACCTTGTTCAACTTCTTGTAGTCAATACACATTCTCATGGACCCATCTTTCTTCTTCACAAAAAACAACACCGGTGCACCCCAAGGTGACACAGTAGGCCGAATAAACCCCTTATCTAAGAGTTCTTGAGGTTGCTTTTTCAATTCCTTCAACTCCGCCGGTGCCATATGTTACAGTGGAATAGAAATGGGTTGAGTGCCCGACACCAAATCAATACCAAAATCAATATCCCTGTCAGGAGCCTTGCTTGGCAGGTCTGCCGGAAACACGTCCGAAAAATCACGGACAACATAAATAGAATCAATAGTGGGAGTCTCAGCACTGACATCCCTCACAAAAGCCAAATTAGACAAGCACCCTTTCTCCACCATACACTGAGCCTTCAGGTATGAAATCACCCTACTAGGCACATATTCAACAGAACCTCTCCACTCAACCCTCGAAAATCCTTGAATCGCTAAGGTCACGGTCTTAGTGTGACAATCAAGAATAACATGACATGGAGATAGACAATCCATGACCAATATCACATCAAAGTTAACCATACTAAGCAAATGAAGGCTTTTTATGATTCGGGGGGGGGGAGGGGGTAGCCTTTTTAACCGGTTTATGAATATTCAAAGGACCGTTTTATTACAAAATTCGGACATCTCTAAACTATGTTCATTCAGTCGTAGCCTCTTTTAGTTTGGTATTTGCCTCTTGGGCTCGTTTTCCCATTTTACTTCAGGCTTGCCCGAAGTGTCAGTCCCCGAGTGGGGTGGCCGTGGCATATAAAAATTGAGGATTGCCTTCAAGGTCTTATGGTCTCGAAGTTTTAATAATTCGATCTCGTCTATTTTTTGGAAGGTAGCCCGAGCGTGGGGGTAGTTATCCGACCTCCAGTTATGATCGACCCTTAAGCATGTTTACACAATAGATCGAGAAAATGAAATTGTAAAGTAGAAAACTTTTCTAAGGCATGAGATATCGACAAGGAAAAATACTTCTCCTTATAAATGATTATACATGCGTATATGTTTGGTGTTAGGGCTCGAGCAACCTATACGGGCACGGTTCATTTGACCGTTTGGCCCTTACAAAATTTACCTATCGTGACCCTACTTCCATGAAGTAATTTCCTTGCAACAAAGTTGACATATGAGCGCAATGTCCCCCAGTATTCGAGGTTGATTGTAAAGAGGCCTTGGATACTGTTGAATTGTTCTACATTAGCATGATCAATTGTTGCCTCATTAAAAACCTCGCTGGAAACCCCATTTGGGGAAGAACCCATCTAAGGGAAAAAGAGTGCAACATGTTCTTTCAGACCTTAAAACTTCATGTTGAAGAATCCATCGATGTTCCTGATCGAACACCTGCAAGAGTTAGTTTAAATATATTAATGAAAATGGAAGGGTCATACAGTAGCAGTAGTATCATTTTAAGAGCGATACATTTTAATTGCTCGGTAACTGTTTGCCGTTCATCGTGTCGAACTTGTAGGATCCCTTTGCGATGATTTCAATGACCTGATACGGTCCTTCCTAGTTCGGACCCAGTTTTCCTACATTCAAATTTTGGGTGTTGAGGGTGACTTTTCTTAGCCCCAAGTCCTCGATGTTAAAATGTTGAAGATTGTCTATTCGGTTGTAGTACCTTTCGATCTGCTGTTTTTGTGTGGCCAATTGGACGAAGGTGGCTTCGCGTCTTTTGTCCAACAATTCTAGGCTCGTATTCATGGCCTCGTGATTCGATTCCTCTGTTGCATATTGGAACCTGAGGCTAGGCTCCCCGACCTCAGCCGGGATAAGAGCTTCGGTGCCATAGACTAACGAGAATGGCATCTCTTCTATACTAGACTTCGACGTTGTGCAGTATGCCTAGAGAACCTAGGGCAGTATCTCTCTCCACTTCCCCGTGGCATCGGTCAATCTCTTCTTAAGATTTTGAATAACGGTTTTCTTGGTTGATTCGGCTTGTCCGTTTCTGCTGAGATGGTAAGGTGTCGATAAAAATCTTTTGATCTTGCGATCCTCGAGAAATTTAGTTACTTTGATGCCGATCTTGGCATGCATCCTGAATCAAATTACAATGTGGTCCCAAATGAAGTCTATGACTTCCTTTTCTCTGACTTTCTCGACAGCCTGTACTTCAACCCATTTGGAAAAATAATCAGTCATAAATAAAATAAATTGAGCTTTACCTAGGGCCGATGGAAGAGGGCCGAGGATGTCCCTTCCTCATTTCATGAACGGCCATGGAGATAAGACCGACTGGAGCTTCTCTCCGGGCTAGTGAATTATTGGCACATACCTTTGACATTTGTTGCACTTTTGAACGAATTCTTTTGCATCCTTCTCCATATCGATCCAATAGTACCCTACTTTGACAACTTTGTGGACCAATGATTTGGCACCTAAATGATTTCCAAAAGTGCCTTCGTGAACTTCCCGCAGGACGTAGTCGGTATCTCCTGGTTCCAAACATATTGCCAATGGTCCATCAAACATCCTTCTAAATAGTGTTCTGTCCGCGGACAAAGTGAATCGTGCTGCTTTTGTACGTAGAGCTCTCAACTTCTTCGGATCTGAGGGAAGCTTCCCGTTCTTTAGGTATTCTATGTACTTGTTTCTCCAATCCTAGGTCAGACTTGTTATCACGACCCAAATCCGAGGGACGAGACCGACGCCTAACCGGATGAACCCAGTCAATCGGACCTGGATTGCCTTTCCTACCTAACGTATTTCCCCGTGTTCATAATGTACATTTATAAGTGAAACAACAAAATAGAATCAAAGCATGCATTTACAATATAAGTCCAATTTCCTCTTTCAACATTTTCAACAATTTCAACAATTAATCCTCCCAAAAAAATGCATTCTAAAATACAACCTTCCCGATACGGGATCGTGATTACAAACGAGTCCGGCAACTACCCAAAATACATATATACAACCCACATAATGTCTACGGAGCCTCTAAGAGTACTAGGAGTTTTACATAAACATGTCGGCAACAAGGCCCCGGCTATACCTTTAATGACACAACATAAACAAAAGAAGACGGTATAGACTACACACGACCCCGAGAGGAAGTGGGGCTCACCAGAATTGCTGAAGGGATGAAGAGGAGGCACCACTATCGGCGGACTAAGCTACCTGCAATAGAACCACCTACATCCATATAAAATATGTAGCGCCCCCGACAAAAGGGACGTTAGTACCATTGAATAGTACTAGTATGTATGAACAAACTTTATTCTAAGTAGAATCAAACAATACAAAATATATAAGGCAGTCAGGGAAAACAAAAAAGTACCATACAGAATTACAGAGAATCACAAATAAGGATTTCACAGTTCTTATTTCAATCGTTCTCCTGTTGCGGCGCGCAACCCGATCCTACCTTACAATCATATTCCACCCTTATTTCTTCTATTGCGACGTGCAACCCGATCCCACCGTACAATCACATTCCACCCTTATTACTTCTCAACATATCATCCTTATTTCACCTGTTGCGGCGCGCAACCCGATCCTACCTTACAATCATATTCCACCCTTATTTCTTCTATTGCGACGTGCAACCCGATCCCACCGTACAATCACATTCCACCCTTATTACTTCTCAACATATCATCCTTATTTCACCTGTTGCGGCGCGCAACCCGATCCCACCTTACATCATTTAGATCACAACAACAATCAACAATTTAATCAGAAGATTTCCATCATCAAGCATATAAATTCATAAAATTCGAACAACCATGTGTTCACAATAATCTTTACCAAGTAGTGAGTCATGTACGGTATGCCATATTCATATAGCTCAATTAGTTAAATACACATTTCCTTTCCATTATTTACTACACAGCATTTAGCACTTAGATACATTCAACAATTGGATTCGTTATCATTTCTTTCGTTTGGTATCACAACCTTTCATACCGAGATGTTCAAGCACATACGAAGTTTTGCACATGATAGAGTAAGCACAAGGAATCACCCTTTTCACAATCTCACCTAGCATGGTGGCATGGAAAATCAACTAGGACAATTAGAGAATAGAATCTTACGTCTCTACACATTAAAACAATCAATTCACATATGCATAAGACAGGAACCCATACCAAATGCTCGGACACCAAAAAGGCAACTCTACAAAGATTAAACTTAGCCATACATACCTTGAGTTGGAATTTTCCTTTAATATCTATTTTCAAACCACAGGACCGTCTAGCACCGTCAATCTAGTTCACAATGCGACACATTTATCTTAGAATTAGGAATCTTGAATTCATTTGGGCATTTTATCAAACACTATGACCCCTTAGATTTCTAATCCCCTTTTTAGTGGAAAATTGCTCTAACTTACACTCTCTTGCTATATTAGGACAAGTCATGAACATGCATGTAAGTACTAGCTTTTATCTTCAAGAACCAATTTCATGTGTGTTTTATCCTTTTAACCAAAACCTGAGAATCAAAGGGGAAATGGGGTGAGGACTTACCTATTAGGGTGAAGAAGAAGGCGATTACTCAAAAACTTCCAGGCCTGAGCAATGGTGAAGAATTAAATTGGGTGATAATGGAACCTTCTCCCTTAAGAACCCTTTCTTCTCTCTCTCTAAACTATCAGGTAGTCGTTAAAAATAAGGGAGATGGTCTCATATTAGGCTAGAGGTCGGGTATAAAAATTAGAATTTTAAAAGCCCCGAAGCAGGAATGCAGTCAGGAATGCGATCACATTACTGCTATGCGGTCCGCATTCCTGTCGCATAAATGGCCCTCAAATGGGCCAAGATGGGAACCGGACTGCCCGGGTATGCGACCACTATGCGGTCTGCATACCTGTTATGCGATCTCATAGTGCGTCACATAACCTCCTCCGCAAAAATGAAGGTGCAAGAATGCGACAGCTATGCGGTCCGCATTCCCAAGGTGCGATCGCATCTTTGACCGCATAGCTGTCCTCAAATTGGACAACAGGCTGCCCAGGTATGCGACAACTATGCGGTCCGCATACCTGATCTGCGATCGCATAGTGGACCGCAGATCTGCGAAATTTCTGGAAAATTTTATCTTTTAAGTCCTGGGGGTAATTTTACTACAAAAAGGTCCGTTTTAAGAATTTCTACAGTTATAACAACACAGGGACCTATTCGGGCATTATTTAAGACATAAAATTTTACGGGTCTTTACATCCTCCCCCACTTAAAATGATTCGTCCTCGAATGAGGATCGGGGAATCATTTTGAAAACACAATATGCTAACCCCCAATTTTCATTAACTCCGATATTTTCTGAAAATTTTGCCAGAGTTTCCTTTGTAAATAGGCCTATCCACCTGTCAGAGAGCCCCCGAAACACATAATTCCACGCATTCCCAACTATTCTAACAAATTGCACATAATTTGGTTACCTCATCAAATTGTATATAATTCAATTACTTCAACATGCTATACATAATTCAGTTAATGACACAAACTTGCATATCATTCAACTATCACATGAGTTGCACATAATTCAGCTATTTCAAGGATTTGCACATGATCCAACTATTCATAACACCTACAAATATAGTACAAATTTGATAAGTCACAATAGTAGGATAATTAGGAGAGAGGGGTGTTCTTGCACAAAATTGACACAAAGGTGTAATTGCTTAGAGATGGAAGTTCTCACGACCACTACTAGACTTATCCAAACAAACGGGGATATTTCTCTTTCATTTCATTTTTCGCTTCCCACGTGGCTTCTTCGACTTGTTGACTCCGCCATAATACTTTAACTGAAGCGACCTCTTTGTTTCTAAATCTATGAACTTGCCTATCAAGAATAGCAACCAGAACCTCTTCATATGACAATTCTTCATTAATTTCAAGGGTCCCGACTGGCACGATGGCAGATGGATCTCCAATTACCTTCTTTAGCATGGGCACATGAAACACTGGATGCACCAATTACATTGCAGGGGGAAATTCCAGCCTATACGCCACTTGCCCTATCCTTTGAGCAATCCGATATGGCCCGACATACCTCGTGCTCAATTTCCTTTTCTTCCCAAACCACATCACTCCCTTAATGGGAGACACCTTCAAGAATACCCAATCATCTACTTGAAAATCCAAATCTCTTCGACGAACGTGCGCATAGGATTTCTGACGGCTCTGATCAGTCTTCATCCTCTCCTGAATGACTCTAATTTTTTCCATAGCTTGGTGCACAAGATCCGGTCCTAGCAGTTTCGCCTCACCAACGTCGAACCATCCAATGCCTCAAATAGGGCCATCTGAATACTAGCATGAAAGTTGTTGTTGTAAGAAAATTCTATAAGCGGCAAGTGATCATCCCAACTACCCTTGAAATCTAAAACACAAGCCCGCAACATATCTTCAAGCGTCTGAATAGTCCGCTCCGCTTGACCATCCGTTTGTGGGTGGAAAGTTGTTCTGAGATTTACCTGAGTACCCAAACCTTGCTGAAATTTCCTCCAAAAGTTAGCTGTGAACTGGGCCCCTCGATCCGAGATAATAGAAACTGGAGTGCCATGGAGTCTGACTATTTCTTTAAGATACAACTGAGCGTACTGTTCTGCAGTATTGGTGGACTTGACTGGCAAGAAATGTGCTGACTTCGTGAGTCGATCCACTATTACCCAAATTGAGTCGAACTTGCGCTGAGTGCGGGGTAATACTACCACAAAGTCCATATTGATTATCTCCCATTTCCACATCGGTATTTCCATAAGCTGTGACAACCCACCGGGCCTCTGATGCTCGTCCTTCACTTGCTGACAATTCGGACACTTAGCCACAAAGTCCACCACACCCCTCTTCATACCATTCCACCAGAAAATCTCCTTGAGATCGCGATACATTTTCGTAGAACCTGGGTGTACAGAAAACCTAGAATTGTGAGCCTCTGCCATCACCCTTTACAGAAGACCATCCACATCCGGAACACATAGCCTCTCTTGGCACCGCAAAACACCATCATCATTGCCGAGCGAGAATGTTGTAGCCTTGTGATTCAGAACTGCCTCTCTCAACTGTACCAATGCTGGATCCTTGAATTGCTTTTCCTTGACTTCCGCTACAAGCGAAGATTCTTCTTCATTACACACCACGACATTCCCTTCGCCTGAGGCCGAAAGACAGACCCCCAGACTGGCCAACTGATAAACCTCCCGAGCCAAAGGCCTCCTACCTGCTTCCACATGAGCCAAGCTGCCCATGGATTTTTCATTAAGAGCGTCGACTACCACATTCGCCTTTCCAGGATGGTACAAAATATTCATATCATAATCTTTGAGCAATTCTAACCACCTCCGCTGCCTTAAGTTCAACTCCTTTTGTTTGAATAAATACTGAAGACTTTTGTGGTCTGTGAACACGTCCACATGGACCCCATAAAGATAATGCCGCCATATCTTCAATGCAAACACAACCGCTGCGAGCTCTAAATCATGCGTCGGATAATTCTTCTCATAATTCTTGAGCTGCCTAGAAGCATACGCTATTACTTTACCATACTGCATCAATACACATCCCAAACCAACCCTTGAAGCATCATAATACACCACAAATCCTTCTGAACCTTCCGGTAAGGTCAACACTGGTGCCGAAGTCAATCTTGATTTTAATTCTTGAAAACTCTTTTCACAAGCATCGGACCACTGAAACTTAATCGCTTTCTGCGTCAACTTAGTCAATGGGGAGGCGAGAGTAGAGAATCCCTCCATGAATCTCCGATAATATCCAGCTAAACCCAACAAACTACGAATCTCCGTCGGGGTCGTTGCCCTAGGCCAATCCTTTACCGCTGCAATCTTTTTGGGATCAACCCAAATCCCTTCCCTAGAAACAACATGTCCCAGAAAGGTGATTGATTCTAGCCAAAACTCACATTTTCAAAACTTTGCATACAACTGGTGCTGATGAAGAGTCCGCAGAACTCCCCTGAGGTGATTAGCATGATCTTCTTGACTCCGCGAATAAACAATGATATAGTCAATGAAGAAAATCATGAAGGAGTCAAGGAACGGTTTGAAAACTTGATTCATAAGATCCATAAAAGCTGCTGGGGCGTTGGTTAGCCCAAAAGACATCACCAGAAATTCGAAGTGCCCATAACGAGTCCTGAAGGCGGTCTTGGTAATATCCTGCTCCCTGATCTTTAACTGGTGATACCCGGACCATAAATCAATCTTTGAGATAAACCTAGCACCTTGCAGCTGGTCGAACAAATCATCTATCTGAGGCAATGGGTATTTGTTTTTAATGGTGACCTTGTTCAGATGCCGATATTCAATACACATCCGAAGCGACCCATACTTCTTCTTGACAAAGAGAACCGGTGCTCCCCAAGGCGACACACTTGGCCGAATGAAACCCTTTTCTAATAGATCTTTCAATTGCTCCTTTAACTCTCTCAGTTCCGCCAGTCCCATTCTGTAGGGTGGAATAGATATTGGCTGCGTATCTGGCAATACATCAATTCCAAAATCGATCTCTCTATCTGGTGGAACCCTAGGGAGCTCATCCGGAAATACTCCAAGAAACTCATTCACAACCGGTACGGACTCGGGAGAAGGCACCTCTGAAGTGGTGTCCGCAACCCGGACCAAATGATAGATGCACCCCTTCTTGATCATCTTGGAGGCCTTAAGATAGGAAATAAACCTACCTCTCAGCACAACATCATTCCCTTTCTATTCAATAACTGGTTCATTAGGAAACTCGAGCCTCATAATTCTGGTTCGACAGTCGAGTTTAGCAAAGCACGAGTAGAGCCAATCCATCCCCATGATAACATCAAAATCTACCATTCCTAGCTCAATCAGATCAGCCGTGGTATCTCGACCACACACCGTGACAACACAATTCCTATAGACTCGCGCGGCCATAATAGAATCACCAACCGGAGTCGACACTGAGAACGACTCATGAAGCTATTCGGGTTCTATCCCAAAACTTGAAGCAATAAATGGAGTAACATATGACAAGGAAGATCCAGGATCAATAAGAGCATAAACATCATGTGTTTGAACAGTTAGAATACCTGTGACAACATCTAGAGAAGCCTCAGCACTCTGGCGATCACTCAAAGCATAAAACAGAATGGGTCCCCCTTGACCCCCTTCTCTACCCCTAGCTGCACCGCGCCCTGCTGGTGCTGGAGGGCGTGCTGAAGACGTAGCGGCTGACGAACTAGATTGCTGAGCAGTACCCCTACCCGTGCCCTAACAGGGTGCACGACAGTCTCGCTGAAATGGCCCCTCACTCCGCATCTATGCATACCGGGATATCCAAGTAACAAGGCTCATAATGAAACCTCCCACACTTAGGGCATGGGGCCCTCCGCTGCTGCTGGAATCTCCCACCTGAACGACCCGACTGATGGAACCTCCTACTATCTGAACCGGGCCCCAGGCGACCTCCCTGCTAATAATTGTGCCCTGAGGGCGGTGCACTGGCTGAGGACTGAGCATAGGACTGAGATGAACCTGATGACCCTCTCCCAAGGGTTGATCTCACACCTCCAACTGAACTCCCAGGGTTGCCCGCTGACCGGGCCCTACTACTACTCTCTCTCTCCATTCTTATCTTAAATTTCCGAGCCTCCGTAGCCTTGGCGAATCCCACAATCTTCCCATAGTTCATATCTGAGTGCAGAGCATCTGTAGTAGCCTCATTGATAACCAAGGGACCAAGGCCCTGAAAAAACCGACGAACTGTGGCCTCCATAGTCGGCACCATGTGAAGAGCATATTTGGACAAGCGCACGAACTTCCTATGATACTCCCACACACTTATGTTGCCCTGGTTAAGGACCTCAAACTCTGTAGCACGGGCTGCCATAATCTCGGCAGGCAAGAAATGATCCATAAAAGCATCTACAAACTCGACCCACCTCGCCGGAGAGTTCCCCTCCCCACGGGAATCCTCCCACATCTCAAACCACGAGTACGCCACTCCCTTCAACCGATAGGAAGCTAGATAAACCCCCTCTGTCTCTGTAGCCTTCATAACCCGGAGAGTCTTGTACATTTCATCTATAAAATCTTGAGGATCGGCCGCTGGGTCGGTGCATGTGAACTCTAGAGGGGCTAACCACAAAAACTGGTTGACCCTGGATTTTTAAGAATCCCCTTGCTCGCTAGAGGAGGCAGGGGCATCATGTGATCTTTGGGCCTGGGAGGCCACTAGCTGAGTCAACATCTGAATAGCTCCCCTGAGGTCCCTATCAGAAATACCAGGATCGGAAGCTGGGACTGAGGAAGGAACAGGAACAACAGCGGGAGGGACTGTGGCACCCTCCGCTGGAGCAGGAATTGGAACAGGTTGGCTTGGAATGGAAGGATCAGGCAGATTCAGGGTCGGGGAATCATTCTCACCCGCACCATCAGATACGGAATTTATGGCCATACTTGGGGTGGCATTGGCCTCTAGGCCGAGTCGAGCTCTCTTCTTGGGTGCCATTTACTAAAAATTGGAACATCGCACGAGTTAGAGATAGACAACCTCACCTTTCACCACATCGCACGATATAGAATATCAATAAATGGGTACTTTCCTAAATGTCCATGCAGCCCCCTAACTATAGATGTGGTCGACAACACACTGATAAGAAGGGCTCTACTAGACACAGCTCCGAGACATCCTAGGACACTTTTAAAACCTTAGGCTTTGATACCAAGTTTGTCACGACCCAAAATCGAGGGACGGGACCGGCGCCTAACCGGATGAACCCAGTCAAGCGGACTTGGATTGCCTTTCCTACCCAACGTATTTCCCTGTGTTCATAATGTACATTTATAAGTGAAACAACAAAATAGAATCAAAGCATGCGTTTACAATATAAGTCCAATTTCCTCTTTCAACAATTTCAACAATTAATCCTCCCAAAACATGCATTCTAAAATACAACCTTCCCAATACGGGATCGTGATTACAAACGAGTCCGACAACTACCCAAAATACATATATACAACCCACATAATGTCTACAGAGCCTCTAAGAATACTAGGAGTTTTACATAAACTTGCCGACAACAAGGCCCCGACTATATAATTAATGACACAACATATACAAAAGAAGACGGTATAGACTACACACGGCCTCGAGATGAAGTGGGGCTCACCAGAACTGCTGAAGGGATGAAGACGAGGCACCACTATCGGCGGACTGAGCTACCTGCTATAGAACCACCTACATCCATATAAAAGATGTAGCGCCCCCGGCAAAAGGGACGTTAGTGTTGATACCCAATTTTTTCAAACTATTTTTAAAATTTGCATATATTCTTTCAAAATCACTTTTCATGATAACTGACCTTTTTCCATAATTTTCCATATTTTTTGTTAATTTCCTTTCCAATTTATTTAGTATTTTTATTCAATAATTATGCATAAATTGCATTATAAATAATTTCAAAATGTTTCCCAGCTCAATGTATCATTTTTAAATCCTATTAGGATTTAATTATTTCATAAATTAGCCAATTTGACATTATTTAGCTATAACTACAACAATTTTACAATTATATCCTAATTATACGTTTTATACCATTTAAACCAATAACTAGTCATTTTATATATATTTTTTAATATTAGCTAATTACCTTAATCTCATTTGTTTGGCATTCATTTCATTTTTTTTATTACTAGCTATTTTTATTAATTATTTATCTATTTTAAAGGGTATTTAACTAATAGCCATTTTTTAATTTCGATTGTAGCCTAAATTAAACCCAATACCCCAATTAAATCAACCCAATTACCCAGCCCAGACCTTTCTACCCGGCCCAACCTTTTGATCAATCTGAGCCGTTGATCAATTTGAATCAACGACCCAGATTAATAGTTACCTTAATTAACTCCTAATGACCTCCCCCTCACGTCTCTCATTTTTCCTCTTCTCACACTCTCTCTCTATCTCTCTAGTTCTCTCTAGAGAATTCTCATCTCCTCACCTCTGATGAGGTCTGCTCATCTCTCTGGCCACTCCCTCGCCGGAAACCATGGAGGTCTCACCTCCTACCAGACTTGTAGCTCAGTCCTTTATACTTGTGTCCAGAGGCGGTTCCATTCATCTCTCCGGTCTCATGCCACTTTTTCCGGCCATCTATGGCTGGTCGAGTAAGAGCTACCCTTTCCGGCCAAAGACCGGTAATATCTCTAAGGTTTCTTCCTTTTTCTGGGTTCTTCTAGAAACCCTAATCTCAAACCGTCTTATCTCTTTAGATCTGTAATAGATCTATGCATATTATGGGGTTTTACATGTTTTTCTTCAAGGAAATCTTGCTGTTCTTAAACGATTTCTTCACTTTCAAAACTAGGGTTTCAAGACCTTTTTAGAAAATGGTTCCTTTCTAATTTCTCAGTGTTATTTTACGATTTTATCATGTTTAAACATCACCTGAGTTCTTCCTCTTTTTTTCGATTCATTTTGTTAAAAACCCTAATACTCCTGGGTTCGATCTGAGAGTTCGAGTCTGTTTTGTGATGTTGTTGCTTGTTCTAGCATAGCTACTGCACTTTCATGCATGTTCTATGTGTCCTTGTGATTTCTTGCTCTAATCGTTGTTAGGGTCTCTGATTCTCTGTCACTTATGCCCAAATGTCTACTGTTTCTTTAATTATTTCCTACGAACCCCTAATTTCATGACTAGGGTTTTCTAATTCTTGCTTGATATGTGTTACTCCAGTGCTCTATCAATTTTTACTTATTTTTACTGTGATATCTCTCCTTCGAATGATATTTGATTTCCTGATTTTGATTGATTCCTTTCCTTTGTGACATTTTCCTTAATTGATGTTGGCTCCCTGTGATTTGAATCCTACCCGAGAATTTTTTGACTGATTGCCATAATTAAATTATATCCTGCCTTGTTTTATGTATAAACGTGTTGTCAATTACTTTGATACACTTTCCTTATTTGTATATTCTGTATTTATCCCTAATTACATGCCATATACTTTTACTATCTCTTATATGGTAAAATCAGTTCCTCAAACGATTCTCTTTCCTTATTTATCAATATTGTATCTGTTTGAACTATGACTCCCTATTTAAAGTGAGTACTTACATTGATTGGATTCTGATTTGTGATTATTTCTATTTATATGCTAGACTTTTACCTATTACCATACTCTCAGCTTATTTTTAAAACTATAAGTACTCATATTCTTTCATTAGCAACAGACACTGTTCTAAACTCTCTCTCACAACTAAACTTGCTCTCTCTCTCTCTCATTTTTGCGCTACTTGTTACTGATTTGAATTAGCCGGCTACAAGCTAAGGCTAATTATTGGGCCTCTCCTACTTCTGCTTTGGTATTACTATCTCTCCTATACTGGTATGACTTAGTTACAATTCGAGTTTCAAAAACAATATGCTTCTTTCAGCACTTCGATTCATCATGTTCATAATATGTTTCTACTTATAGTTCTGCTGTTTACCTTGCAATTAGCATGCCTATTTACTAGTTTACCAATGTGATTACTCTTTTCCTTTTAGTTTCAACATGTTTTTACTGCCTTCTTACATGTTTACTAAGACTCTGCCTTACCATTGATCCCCTACACATATATGCATGTGTTTGTGTCACTTAGTTATATGTGATTCTGAACATATGTTGTACTCATGAAGCCTTCCCCTGGCCCTATGTGTAACTCTGTTTTTCATGTACTTTCTCTTTGGTATCCCTCAATTTAATTCTGTTAAGTCTGTGGCCTAAACATTTTTATGAAAATTGTTCTGTGGTTGTTAAAGTTCTGAAATGCCTTAGTATCTCTCTGGGGTTAACTTGTATGCAAATCTATCTTTATATGTGACCTACTTGTCCCCAATCCCCTATTCCCTGTTTGTGTCTGTCTCCCTGCACTATGTATGCTGTCTTGATTCTGAGTTGCTGACTATCCTACTCCCTTTCTTTCAAACTATTTTCACTAAGGAAAGCTCTTTATAAATCTGTTTCTTTTACAATCTGTTTTCAGAAAACTATTTTCAACTCTATTCTTTTAAACTATGTCAAGCACTCTCACATATACTCTTAGAAGCCTAGGTCCTGCCCCTTTTGTGTGAGCATTGCTTAGGGACCCTTGAGCTCCCTATGAACTTTGACACACAAGAGTTGGCTCTTCCACACTGCACTTACTCCATCTTTGGCTATGAAATCTGGGTGTGAGCATTGCCCGGGATCCTCTGAGATCCTTAGGGAACTCTGACACACCCAGATTATTAAAGGTTATGAAACAACAGTACATGGCATTGAGGACCTAGATACTTGGGCCTACTATAGAAGGCTCCCTATAGTTAACTTCTTTTTTTCCTATTTTGATTATGTAATTCATATTCAAAGGCTTGTAATAATTTGTAAATACTATTCTGGGGCTGGATAGTGAAATTGGGCTATGGTATAAGTCTGGGTAGATATCATGTTTCTCTAGGATTATTATTCCTATGTGCGCACTAGTAACCATGTCTAGGAATCAAGCATGCCATACGTTTTGTCACTTATGTTGATACATCTACTTTTCTTTCAGCATATCATCCTCACTTAGAAAATCCTGTTTATAGGATCAGTAATAACAATGAAAAACTGCTATCATGTGATTCTGAAAACGTAATTTAAATCCTTCCTTAAAACGAATGTGTTAACAAATCTGCAATCATGCTTTACCATGCTATATGCGTAGATATCATGTTATAGGTAAACAACTATTAAAACCTGTCACTTATGTTGTTCCTGAAGCTGTGCAATAATATAGTAATCCTGTAGTACACCTAGCAATCCTTCATAGGGTAACAGTCCGCTACTAAATCAGTCATTCTCTTACTTGCTGCATCTTCTAAAAGTATGTTCAAAATACTGTGATTTTATGCACTTAGAAGATCCTGTCTAGGAATTCTGCATATAATCCTTATGCATCTCTGTCTACGCATATTAGATATCATGTTCATAGGATCATACTTAGCTTAAACACACGTCTGAAACAGTCCCATGTTCTAAATAAATTGTCAATCAGTCCTTTGTGCACATTTAGAATCACATGCTATTAGGATTAATAATCTGGAATCCTTAACAAACCTGCACAACTGTTGCATGTTATTTTACACCTAGGCAAGCCTTAGGTAATCAATTACAAGAAAATAAAAACCAGATCTGTCTTTGTGATCATGTTTAACTGCCAGCATGCTAAAGCCAGTAGGCAAATTGATTAGGACCCCTTTTTCTGAGTAATAAGACAGGTCTACATATCTGTTTAAATTCTAAACTCACTTAGACACCATATCTTAGGTTTCTGAATCTAAATACTGTCCTTATTTGTGTTTGAGCCGTGTTGTTATGTGCATTATCTGCGGAAGTAAATTTGAGCCTCTTACATGCCCCTATGTGTTCCCATTTACTGCAGTCTTATGTGTTCTTTAGTTGTCGCCTTAGAATTTTACCTTTCAAGCCTGAGGGTCTGCCTAGTACCTCCCTTTTAGGATAGTAGTCCTAATCTCCTCCGGGACTGATAGGAAGGGACGAGTAACAGCACGCAATAAAGTTCGTGACCAACACGCGTTTTAGTTACTTTCACGGGGTGGGAAAGGGTAGAATATGGATATGATGACCGATGCGCTAATACCACGTGTAGCCTCTCTTTGAGGAGTGTCATACCGGGTATTGCATTGATGTGATCCATATTATTACAAACCTAGGATATCCTTTACTCTAAATGTTTAGATTGTAACTCTTTTCAAAACTTAGCCTTTCTATAATTGTTTTCAAACACCTTGTATGCTTAAGGACTTAAACCCCCTCTTATTTGAGCCTTTATTGTTTTGTTTGCTATATCGTACAAATTCACAAAAGCTATTTGGCCGGGAACCACACTTGTGGATCCTGAGGGGTGCCTAACATCTTCCCCTTGGGATAATTTCAAGCCCTTACCTTATCTATGGTTAACAACGTAGTTGTAAATGAACCCCTTAGGTGCCCTAACGCACCTTTAAAATCGTTAGGTGGCGACTCTCAAAAAATGCAAACCCCTTCCCAAAAGGAAAGAGTTGTCTCAACCCAAAATGTTCCGAACTCGACCTCCGCGAGGAAAAAGAAGGCGCGACAATTAGTGCCATTGAATAATACTAGTATGTATGAACAAACTTTATTCTAAGTAGAATCAAACAATACACAATATATAAGGCAGTCAGGGAAAACAAACAAGTACCATACAGAATTACAGAGAATCACAAATGAGGATTTCACAGTTCTTATTTCAATCGTTCTCCTGTTGCGGCGCGCAACCCGATCCCACCTTACAATCATATTCCACCCTTATTTCTTCTGCTCATTCCACCCTTATTTCTTCTGTTGTGGCGTGCAACCCGATCCCACCGTACAATCACATTCCACCCTTATTACTTCTCAACATATCATCCTTATTTCAACTGTTGCGGCGCGCAACCCGATCCCACATTACATCATTTAGATCACAACAACAATCAACAATTTAATCACGAATATTTCCATCATCAAGCATATAAATTCATAACATTCGAACAATCATGTGTTAACAAAAATCTTTACCAAGCAGTGAGTCATGTACGATATGCCATATTCATATAGCTCAGTTAGTTAAATCCACATTTCCTTTTCATTATTTACTACACAACATTTAGCACTTAGATACATTCAACAATTGGATTCGTTATCATTTCTTTCGTTTGGTAGCACAACCTTTCATACCGAGATGTTCAAGCACATAAGGAGTTCTGCACATGATAGAGTAAGCACAAGGAATCACCCTTTTCACAATCTCACCTAGCATGGTGGCATGGAAAATCAACTAGGAAATCAGAGAATAGAATCTTACGTCTCAACACATTAAAATAATCGATTCACATATGCATAAGCCAGGAACCCATACCAAATGCTCGGACATCAACAAGGCGACTCTACAAAGATTAAAGTTAGCCATACATACCTTGAGTCAGAATTTCCCTTTAATATCTATTCTCAAACCACCGGACCGTCTAGCACCATCAATCTACTTCACAATGCGACACATTTATCTTAGAATTAGGAATCTTGAATTCATTTGGGCATTTTATCAAACACTATGACCCCTTAGATTTTTAATCCCCTTTTCAGTGGAAAATTTCTCTAACTTACACCTTGTTGCTATATTAGGACAGATCATGAACATGCATGTAAGTACTAGCTTTTATCTTCAAGAACCAATTTCATGTGTGTTTTATCCTTTTAACCAAAACCTGAGAATCAAAGGGGAAATGGGGTGAGGACTTACCTCTTAGGGTGAAGAAGAAGGTGATTACTCGAAAACTTCCAGGCCTGAGCAATGATGAAGAATCAATTTGGGTGATAATGGAACCTTCTCTCTCAAGAACCCTTTTTTCTCTCGCTCTAAACTATCAGGTAGTCATTAAAAATAAGGGAGATGGGTCTCATATTAGGCTAGAGGTCGGGTATAAAAATTAGAATTTTAAAAGCCCCGAAGCAGGAATGCGATCACATTACTGCTATGCGGTCCGCATTCCTGTCTCATAAATGGCCCTCAAATGGGCCAAGATGGGAACCAGACTACCCAGGTATGCGACCACTATGCGGTCCGCATACCTGTTATGCGATCGCATAGTGCGTCGCATAACCTCCTCCGCAAAAATGAAGGTGCAAGAATGCGAAAGCTATGCGGTCCGCATTCCCAAGGTGCGATCGCATCTTTGACCGCATAGATGTCCTCAAATTTGACATCAGGCTGGCCAGGTATGCGACCACTATGCGGTCCGCATACCTGTTATGCGATCGCATAGTGCGTCGCATAACCTCCTCCGCAAAAATGAAGGTGCAAGAATGCGAAAGCTATGCGGTCCGCATTCCCAAGGTGCGATCGCATCTTTGACCGCATAGATGTCCTCAAATTTGACATCAGGCTGGCCAGGTATGCGACCACTATGCGGTCCGCATACCTGATCTGCGATCGCATAGTGGACTGCAGATTTGCGAAATATCTAGAAAATTTTATCTTTTAAGTCCTGGGGGTACTTTTACTTCAAAAAGGTTCGTTTTAAGAATTTCTACAGTTATAACAACACAGGGACCTATTCGGGCATTATTTAAGACTTTAAATTTTAAGGGTCTTTACAGTTGTTGAGTTTATTTCGGTGTGGCCTTCTTCGATCACTGATCTAGTGAGTTGTACTATAGTCCCCGAGTTAGGTTCGTCGTCTTCGACCGATGACCCTAAGTTTGCAAGAGTGTCGGTCTCGTTGTTCTGTTCTCGAGGTACATGTTGTAAGGTCCACTCTTTAAATCGATGTAGAGTTACTTGTAGCTTATTGAAGTACCTCTACATTCGGTCTTCTTGGACTTCGAAAGTCCTGTTGACTTGGTTTACCACGAGGAGGGAATCACATTTGGCCTCGATGACCTCAGCTCCCAATATTTTATCCAACTCGAGACCTGTAATCATGGCCTCATACTCAGCCTCATTGTTAGTTAATTTCGAAGTCCTCATTGATTGTCTTATAATATTACTCGTGGCTGGTTTCAGAATGATACCCAACCCAGACCCCTTCGCGTTCGAAGCACGTCCGTGAGAAGGGTCCACACCCCCGATGATGTACCCGATTTTATTAACAGTTCTCTTTCAACCTCGAGTACGAGGGCTGGCGTGGTGTCACGACCCAAATCGGTGGGCAGCTACCTTACTCAACCGAGTACCAACATAATGTATCATACTATCGTAGATAACTGAGACGGAAGGCTTCCGTGAGAGAAGTAAAATACAACGTGAGATACCAACTTATACATAAGACATACAGGCCTATAAGACCAAATATCGACTCGTATACTGAACATAGGCCGACAAGGCCATACAATCTTTTTCGTACATGACATTTGTCTACAAGCCTCTAAGAATACATAGATTTCATAAAGGTCGGGACAGAGTCTCGCCATAACAAATGATACATGTCTAAATCATACTAACCTACCAAGCAACTCCGAAGAAAATGGAGCGCACCAACATCTTCCGCTGAGCTATAGCCTACTTGGAGGGTTCTCGACCTGTCTATCGGGACCTGCGGGCATGAAACACAGCGTCCCCGGGAAAAAAGGAACGTCAGTACGAATAATGTACTGAGTATGTAAGGCATGAAAATCAGTACAGAAGAGACATAAATGGAATATGGAATAAAGAAACCCATCTGTAAATCTGAATAACTTTACAAATCCTGAAACATTTATAATGTCATGCACGTGCATATAAATGTCATGTAATGCATAGGTCTGTACGTACATAACATCATCAAGCCTCTGAGGGCATCCCATCATATCATCTCGGCCACTGTGGGCAAATCATCAACGTATACCAGCTGATCAGGTGGTAGTGCGTATACAACGCCATAACCTTTCCCATATCACATACACACACACACACGCACACACACGCACACACACACACACACGCACACACACACACACGCACACACACACACGCACACACACACACACGCACACACACACACACACGCACACACACACACACGCACACACACACACGCACACACACACACACGCACACACACACACACACGCACACACACACACACGCACACACACACACGCACACACACACACACGCACACACACACACACACGCACACACACACACACGCACACACACACACGCACACACACACACACGCACACACACACACACACGCACACACACACACACGCACACACACACACGCACACACACACACACGCACACACACACACACACGCACACACACACATATATATATATATATAATGCCGTCTGAGTCATGGGTCAATGTACATGTATAAATGTATGAAATGCATAAGAAATACGTTAATAATATTTTCTCAAAATGCCATAAAAATCAATATGCCTTTCGGATAAACATTATCAAATACGTATTTTTCTGGGACCCATGAACAGAAGATAATTTATGAAACGGTGTGTTTGCTCGTTTTTTCAGTATAATTTGGACCATGCCAAAGGAAAGAAGGAATGACTTTAACATACTTTGAGTAGGAAAAACTCCGTATAATATTCCGTTGGGAACCTTCGTAAATTGAACATAGAACCCAAAAATTGGATTAAGCTTCTGCGTTTTGAAATTGATGAACGAAATCTTGCTTTGATTCTTTGAAATTTTAGCGAAATTGCTTTTGATGAAGCTTTTTTTTTTTTGAAACGAAATATACCTTCTGCTTTTAACGTTTTTCTTGAATCCTTTAAGAAGGAATTGCTTCTGATCTTCTAATGTATTTGAACCTAATGAATGAGACAGATAAGACTTAGATTAAAGTGTTATGTTAGTTAGATTTTTAATTTGGCTATAAGTAGCCACATGGCATAGATGAATTATGAGTCATTCTTAGCCTTGTGGCATTTGTGCCACGTTTTTTTTTGGAGTGAAATTTTGTTAATTTTTTATCCACTCATCAGTCAACTGGTAATGTCCTATTACCCGGTAATTAATCAATTATCTACATAATTAAGAATTTTCTCAAATTACTTAAAATACTATTCACTTTTAACATACTTCATACACTTTACTATCATGGTCATATAATACCTTGTATGGTACTAGTCCACAAATATCGGGTATTATTGCTCGACCCATATTTATCTCAGTATGCCAAACTTCGACGAAAAATTTATTTTCTTTGACTTGTTTCCCCTCTCACCTTCACGAATTACTCATCATTTGTTTAAAATAGCATAATCCTTATAATCTCCAAATAATCTCTTTCCCAAACTTATGTCGATTACCTTACGACGAAACTTTAACATACGAAAATACGGAATGTAAAACATCTCGTTTCCGAGCTTATCTCAATTTACTTATGGTGTACTTCCATGTACGAAAACATGGGGTGTAACACATGGAGTCGGCCACGAAGTCTTCAAAGATTTGAGAATTGATGTTCATTCGGGGTCGATACTCGATATCATACCCACTGATCTCAACGACCCATTTTGTCCTATCGACTTGAAAGCTCGGGTTTGTGCAAAATATTGCAAAGAGGATAGGTAGTTACAACACATATTGGATGACATTGGAAATACGGTTTTAATTTCCTAGAGGCGCTTATTTAAAGCAAGCGCTAATTTTTCTAAGTGTGGATATCTGGTTTCGGCCTCACCTAAGGTCCGACTAGCATAATAAACAGGGAATTGCGTACCTTGTTCTTCTCGCACTAGGACTCCACTTACTCTTATTTACGAGACTGCCAAGTATAAGTAGATTTGTTCTTACACTTTCGAGGTGTGAAGTAGTGACGGTCTCGATAAATATCGTTTTAGTTCCTCCAAGGCCTGTTGGCATTCCGGAGTCCATGCAAAGATACTCTTTTTCTTAAGCAACAAGACGAATCGGTGGCTCATATCCGAGGACCTCAAAATGAATCGCCCCTAGGGTAGCTATGTGCCCCGTTAGCCTTTGCACAGCCTTGACATTATCTATGACCGTGATATCATCGATAACTTTGATTTTATCGGGGTTGATCTCGATCCCCTGATTAGATACCATGAAGCCAAGGAACTTGCCTGAGCCGACCCCGAACGCACACTTTTCTGGGTTGAGCTTCAAATTGTACTTTCTTAGTATATCAAATGTCTCCTACAAATGTTTAAAATGGTCCTCTGCTCGCAGGAACTTAACTAACATGTCATCAATATAAACTTCCATTGATTTTCCTATTTGTTCTGGGAACATTCGGTTTACTAGGCGTTGATAAGTTGCACCAACATTTTTTAGTCCGAACGACATTACATTATAACAATAGGTGCCATATTTAGTGATAAACGAAGTTTTTTCCTGATCCTCCTAGTTCATCTATATTTGGTTGTACCCGGGGTAGGCATCGAGAAAACTGAGAATATCATGGCCGGTCGTGGAATCGATCATACGATTGATATTCGGCAAAGGAAAAGAATCCTTCGGGCATGCTTTGTTCAAGTCTTTATAATCTACGCACATTCTAAGTTTATTTCCCTTTTTAGGGACTACCACTACGTTTGCTAACTATTTGGCATATTTTACTTCCTGAATGGACCCTACTTTGAGAAGTGTGGTTACCTTGTCCTTGATGAATGCATTCTTAACCTCGGACTGGGGCCTTCTCATTTGCTTTACTGGACGAAACTTCAGGTCCAGGATTAATTGATGGGTAGTGATGTCCGGTGGGATTCCCGTCATATCGAGATGGGACCAAACAAAGCAATCCATGTTATCTAAAAGGAATTGAATAAGTTTTTTCTTGAGCTCAGGAGTTAACCCCGTGCCCAGGTATACGTTTCGTTCGGGCAGAAACTCGATCAGTATGACTTGTTCCAGCTCTTCGATCATTGATTTGGTGGCGTCGAAGTCATCAAGAATTATGAGCGATCAGGGGATCCAATAGTCATCGTCCACGTCTGTCCGCTGCTCCTCCAATTGGGTCGAGGCTGGTATCTGTGGTTGCTATTTGGCCTGTTGTTTTCCCTTCGAATACGATCCCTTTGCTGACGAGAGTGCCGATACCGGTATCACTTCATCGACTGCAAATATCTCTTTGGCAACAGGTTTCTCTATGTACACCATTTTGACTCCCTCCTGGTGAAGGGTCGAGGGTACTGCTCTCATGTTATGGATCCAAGGCCTTCCGAGCAGGGCGTTGTACCTCATGTCGCCCTCGTTCACATGGAACTTTGTTTCTTGGATGGTCCCGACCATGTTTACTGGCAAGATAATTTCACCTTTGGTGGTTTCACTTGCCATGTTGAAGCCGTTAAGAACCTAGGTTGCGGGCACAATTTGATCCTGTTGGTCGAGCTGTTCTATAACCCTCGATCGAATGATATTGGTCGAGCTACCAGGATCAATCAAAACGCGTTTAACTTGAATTTTATTCATAAGAACATATATTACCAGTGTGTCATTATAGGGTTGTGAGATCGCTGTGCATCCTCGTTGTTGAAAGACAAGGTCCCTTCTGGTACATAATCTTGATTTCGTTTTCCCCTCGTGATCGACACCTTGGTGCGCTTGTATATGGGTCATTGTGGAATGTCGACCCCACCAACGATCATGTGAATTATTTGTTGTGGTTCTTGTTGTTCATTTTTTCTGTTCGTATCTCTGTATCTGAAGAAGTTCTTAGCTCGGTCTCTCAAGAATTCTCGAAGATGACCCTCATTAAACAAATGGGCTACCTCATCCCTCAACTATCTGCACTCTTCTGTTCTATGGCCATGAGTGCCATGATATTTGCACATTTGATTAGGATTTCTCTTGGCCGGATTGGTTTGTAGGTGTCAGGGCTACCTTGTGTCTTTGATCCGCCTGTTGGCCAATACAATAGCTGATGCATCAACGTTGAAGTTGTATTCTGATAGTCATGGCGCTTCTGCGGGCTCAACATTTTGTCAAAACCATTCTTACTCATGAGCCCTCGGGATCTCTGTCCTAATCATTCCTTCGATCACTTCGAACAGGGTTGCGTCCATGACCATTGTTTCTCTGATCTCCACTGTATGATTGATACTGATCTCTGTTCGATCGTTGTTCTCTATTGATATCCCATTGAATCCTGCCGACGGGTCTGTTTGGATAAACGGATACGGAAGGAGTTCCCAACTGATCATCCTCAACCTGATTTTTTAATGGAACCGATTGTGAACATCGGCCCACGTTATAGCTGGGAATTAGCTAAATTCTGCTTTAACTATCGTGAGGCTACCTAACTTCGTATGTTTAGTCCTTCAGTAAAAGCCTGGATGGACCAATCATTTGTGGCCGGGGGTAGGTATATACGTTCCATCTGGAATCGAGATACGAAGTCTCTGAGCATCTCGTTGTCTTTCTGCTTCACTTTGAAGAGGTCCGACTTCCTAATTTCGACCTTTATGGCTTCGGCATGTGCTTTGACGAAGGAATCTGCAAGCATGGAAAAGGGATCAATAGAGTTGGGCAACAAATTACGGTACCATATCATCACCCCCTTCGATAATATTTCTCCGAACTTCTTCAGAAGAACAGACTCAATCTCATCATCCTCTAAATCGTTCCCCTTTATTGCGCATGTGTAAGAACTGAAATGCTCATTGGGGTTGGTAGTTCCATTATACTTGGGAATTTCTAGAATGCAGAATTTCTTTGGGATGGGATTACGAGCCGCGCTCGTTAGGAAAGGCTTTTTGTACGAACTTCTTTTAATCCAAACCCTTCAGAATCGATGGTGCCCCCGGAATTTGATCAACTCAAGAGTTATACGTTTCTACTTTTTTGTCATTTGCTTCTATCTTCTTTTCCCTTGATTCAATTCGCCTTGTGAGCTCCTCGAGCATTTTCATAATAGAGGGGATAGCCCCCGATTCATTTAAGTTTGACCTCTCCGGTACTGGTTCGACACTGTGAACAACTTCAAGTGAAGGCTCGAGTTTGGCCCTACTCGGTGCGTGGTTCTGAATTTGGAGTTGCGCTATGGAAGCTTGTTGGGCCTGCAACATTTCAAATATTAATCTAAGGCTAACTCCGCAGTCTTTGCCTCCCTGTGTATTCTGAACGGCTGCTTGAACGTCTTTGCTGATTCTATTTTTGGGGTCGATGCCCATATTCGCATTCAGGGCGACATGGGAGTTGACGTCGATGGGGTTTGCAGCCGGTACTCCCTCAAGGACAGCTTGAGGTACTTCTATCCTTGGGGCGGCTATATTTTCGTTTTCCCCATGAAAACCAAGGCCATTGTCAGAATGTGTGGGTACTGTTTGAGAGTTCGACATGCTGACCTGAAATAAAAAAACACTTACGAGAACAAGTGTAAAGTAGTGTGTGTTATTAGAATTAGTAACAGAAAATCACCATTATCCTTAGCCCCACGGTGGGCGCCAAACTGTTTACCCTTAAAATAAGATAACAATTAAATTTGTAAGTGATACTAAGGATATGTGATTTCATTTGGCACAAATTCATGAATATGGAAATCGTTGGATCAAGAAGCTGAATGGTTTTGAAGATTGACAAATGAACTCAGAGTTGAACCAGGTTCATCACTGGAGACATAGACACGCAGAGCAAATGGCACGTGAGGTGATCACACACAGGAGATAAACACAATCAGTGATCTGAAGAGATATCTGCTGATCGAAAAGGTTGCAAATTGATAGGGAGATGGACTTCTTATTCAGTAAGGACAGAGTCAAGATAGAAGAGGATTTGGGGAGTTGAGATCAACTAGAACTCTTCCACCAAGGAAGAGTTGCATCAGAATTCTAGTATATCTTCTCGACTACTGATCATATATATTGTCAAGTGTTCTTACTGAACAGGTGCGCACAAACATAGAAGCGAAGCAAGAATTGAGAGCAAAATTACCAAAGCAATTTTGCAAGCAGTTCGAGTGAGAATTACTATGCGACTCAAAAGCTACTTGAACCAGCTAGAAGAACCAATTCCATCTGTTATCTTTTAGTCTAGTTTATTTGTAGTAGGCGATTACAAATTGTATCTTTCAGCTTTATCTAGAAGCAATTGTAATAGGTACTTAGTATTCAAGTTAGGGTTAACTCGGAGCTTGTCGCAAATAGCTAGAGGATAGTTTGCCACAAGGGGATTAGAGTTAGTCCGTAGGTTTACAAAAGAGTTTATTTTGTAAATATTGTTTGGATCATTGACTTAGTGAAGAGTTTGGGAAAATCCTACTGGGAAGTAGGTCCTGGTCTTTTCACCTTTTGAGCCAGGTGTTTTCCACGTAAAATTGCTGTGTTCCTTTATTTCTGCAATTATTATTCCGCAAACTGTAGGAGTTGGAACACATAGAAGAACTTGGTTCTTCTATAACTAGTGCACACGAAAATTGAACACCACACAAATCACCCCCCCCCCCCCCCCCCTCTTGTGTGGTATTGACGTGTAGAACATCAATTGGTATCAGAGCGGGTTATCCTTGAAGAGGCTAACACCTTAGGAAAATATTAAGATGAGTGCACCACCTAGGAACTAGGAAGGACAATCAACTGCTAGGCCACCACTCTTCAGTGGCCAGTACTACTCCTGGTGGAAGAACAGGATGAAGGATCACTTAATTTGGGAAGACTATGAATTATGGGACATAGTCACTGATGGTCCTTTGGCTACCATGAAAAAGACTGCTGAAGGAGTAGACGTGCCAAAGACAAGAGCTGATTGCACTGCTGAAGACTTAAGAAAATGGGAGAAAAATACAAAGGCCAAGAAGTGGCTTGTGTGTGGACTCGGTCTAGACGAGTATAGCAGAATTCAAAGTTGTAACACTGCCAAAGAAATTTGGGACACTTTGCAAGTGGCTCATGAAGGAACACCTCAAGTGAAGAGGTCAAGAGGAACTCTACTATACTCTCAGTATGAGAATTTCACCATGAAGGGAGGAGAGACCATCCAAGAAATGTATACAAGGTTCACTACACTGACCAATGAACTCAAGTCTCTTGGAAGGGTCATTCTTGAAGAAGACAAGGTTGAAAAAATTCTGACGAGGGTATTGCCAATCTCCTGGGAAAGTAAGATCACTTCTATTCAGGAATCCAAGAACATGGCAACTCTCAGGTTGGATGAGCTAATTGGAAATCTCACTGCTTACGAACTTAGAAGACAGACAATGAAGATGGATTCTCCCAAGAAGGAAATATGTCTGGCATTGAGAATCACTGGGGGAGCAGATCTGGAAGAAGATGAGATGGTCATGATCACCAAGGAATTCAGAAACTTTCTCATTAGAAAAAAGGGCATCTCAAGAGGTGGAAACTACAACAAAGCAAAGACTCCAGAAAATCCCACCAATGAAGGATGCTACAAATGTGGAGAAACTGATCATCACATCAAGAACTGTCCTCAATGGGAAGTGGAATGGAAAAGGGAAAGATCCGAGCGAAGGAACCGGATGAAGGAACTGGTTCATCCTAAGAAAAAGACAACAAAAGCCATGGTTGATGCTTGGGGAGAAAGCTCAGATGAAGAATCAGAAGATGAAGATGGAGATGAACAAGCGCTTATGGCAATTGGGGAATCAGATGAGGAATCATGTGAAGAACCAGAGGTAAATATATCTCATCTCAAAAACAAGATCAAGTTCCTATCTAAAGAAAAACTCTCTGAATTGTTACTTGATTTCATGGACGATTATGAAGAAATAAATAAAGAAAAAGAACATTTGTCTAAGGAGTGTGTAATGTTAAAAGCAAAGTGTAAGAATCTGGAACTCAGAGTAAGAGAATCTGTAGATGAAAACACTGCCTTGAAGGACCAGGTTCATCCACTTGAAACTAAGGTCCTAGAGTTAAAATCTGAAAATTTAAAACTGAAACTAGGAACTAGCAAGAAGACAACTGACAATTCTCAACTCATGTTAGAAGAAAATATAGGCAGACTAAAGGATAAGTTGTACAATAAAGATGAGCAGATAAGAGTCTAAAAGAGGAACTTGGAAAGGTCAAATATGAGTTGGATCGAACATGCAAATGGAATAAATCTTCTGATGCCTTGACATGGCTTCAAGAAAATCATAGTAGCAACAAAAGAGGACTTGGCTTTGGGAGTCAACTGCCTAAATGGGATCCCAAAAGCAAGTATCTCACACTTCCTGAGAACAAAATATGCTCCCATTGTGGTAAGACTGGTCACTACAAAATTGAATGCAATGCAAAAAGGTAGGCCAGTCAAAAGAATGAAAGTTTCGTTCGAAAGAAAAACTGGCTGCCAAATTGGGCCAGAAAAAGCTTAATTCATCCTTTTTCTCATAGAAAAGGACTCAAACTAGTTTGGGTCCCTAAGACTAACCCATAATTTTCTTTTGTAGGTTCAAGTGAAAGGAGGTAGCCAAATATGATACTTGGATAGTGGCTGCTCAAAACAGATGCCAGGGGACAAGGAATAATTCCTTTCTCTTGAAAACCTCAAAGGAGAAAATGTCTCCTTTGAAAATGTACTGTGACAATTTTTTAATTGCCAGGTTATTTTCCAAAATAATTTACATCATCGTATTTTTGCTATTAGGAGGAAGAAGACAATCAGTGCGTGTTTCTGCATGTAATTACGGTACTTGTTGGATAGTCTTTTAGCTATTTAGAATCATAGCATGGAAAATATTCTCTTCCAATTACTTCCACGTGTAATGTTATTTATTTTCATGAGTATGTGTTGATGCAAATTAAACGTACGTCAACTGTAAGATGATCCTTTTTCCACTTATCGTTGACTTACATAAAATTTTAAAACCTCAAGTCCGATCTGTGTTCAATAAGAAAATGAGAGAGCTAAAATAAAATAAAAATATTGAAAAAAATAGAAGACAATGTACTTTGAAGATAAATTTTTTCCTTGAATATGCAACTTGTTCTTCTTATCCGTCGTAACATATAAAAGGTAAAAATTTCTGTTTTTACTATAAAGTATTTGTATTTATATTTCTTAAAGAAGCCCCAAGTGTTTATCCGGGCTTCTCATATTTAAGGTCTCAGTCTTAATTCGTCTCGACCCCCTTCCCAAACCCCAAACTCGAAGACGTTTACTATTTATTAATTAGTATGCGTGGAACCTGCATTATATGATTTACTGAGACTCATCAGACAGAGTTGCATGTATGCATCGAAAAATAATATGTTTATTTACTTGTGACCTCAGCATTGTATCTAATTTCATGATTAGTTCTTTTTATATTTTTTATTCCTAATAAAACAAAATCCAGTTCTACCATTAATTCATGAGGTGGCCTCTGAGTCTTTCAAGGTAAGTTAAACGATATGCCATTTTTGCAAACTAACCTATTCGCTTCTTTTCCACTATTTTGTCTCCCTTTTTTATTGGTCCCAGAGGAAAAAAGTGCAGAAAAAGATTGATAAATATATAAAATTTTAGACGTAAAATAGAAGTTGTCAAATGAATTCAAATAAAATATTTATATAAAATTTATGCTGCTTTAATAGTAATTTATATATATGCACAATATTATTTTTTGGTCAAGCGGGTTCAGCTGAACCCGCTTGGCACTACGTGCGTCCGCCATGTATATATATATAGGAGTAAGAAGAGAAAGGACATTAAAGATAGACTGAAGCAGTATATATATATATATATATATATAGGAGTAAGAAGAAAAAGGATATTAAAGATAGACTGGTGCAGTACTATACAAACAACTCTAGTAAGAGGCTAGCTAATAATTCCTGAGCTTTCTTTTAATATAACAAAACAGTATTTTAATTACATTTAGATGGATGTTACCATCTTAGTTTCTTTTTTATATTTTATATTGCAACAATAATCAAGGTAAACAAAAGAAAAGAATATAGATGAGAACTGAATTTTCTATTGTTTGCTCCAAAATTGGGTAACCATTAAATTTATATGCGGTTTTAAGGATACATGGTCTAATTCAACATGAACAATTAAGTATACAAAATAATTGAATTAGAGACGAAATAAATAATCAAACCAATAGCGGTGTTTTGACCAGGCCTGAACTTCGATTGAACAGCGACCTCGTCCTCGATTGGACCCTCAGTTCGAGCCCAATCGTGAATAAAGAACAGAATAAGTGAACAAGGTTCTCAACGATAGCTAGAAGGTAAGATTTAACTTTATTGTCTTGAATTGGGTGTTACGATGTGTGTTATAAAAGAAAAAATTTCCCCTATATATAGTAGGAAAGTCTCAATCCTAGTACAAGTCTTAAAAAGGTTAAAATCTTCTTTTCTCGTAATTGTTGATCCATAATCAACATCGAGCGAGATTCGCGCCATGATATCCTGTTAAGGGTGAGTATCACAACCCTCTACCCGTCAGGCATAACCTTTCACCGTGTCTCCCAAGGTCTAGAACTTACAATCAGCTTGGAACGTGTCACTTTACCATGTCCAATGTCGGAGGTACTTTTCATTCTTCCAGGGTCCCGATACGAAGGGCCTCTGACCTCGACTGCACTCTCCCGGATCTACGCTCTCCCTTCGTTCTCTCACCGGGAAACCATGGTGGACATTCACCCCGATTTTACCCGTGTACACATAGTACCCTCATATTTCGAAGGATAGATTTATCAAAGCGACGGGAAGCAAAAAGTGAACCCCGGTTCCTTCCTTCGTACGTTAGGACCGAGTTGTTGGGTCAACGAAACGTCCCATCAGCCGCGTCATTGTAACTTCGGACACGTGTCAGCCGTCGGTTGACTGTCCTAGAACAAAATGTCGCGCATTAATTGTTTTTCCGTATAAAAACTCAAACCCTTTTTCATTTCTTCACTTTCCAATTCCAGAACTCTTCGACTTACCCCAATATTCTCTACTTACCTTTAACTCCTTCAATTCTTCATACATTGCCCCTTAGACATTCATATCTTCATCCATTTTCTTTGAATCTTCATATCTTTGTCCCATCTTCAAATCTTCATAATTTTTCTTCAAACCTTCATATTTCCCAGATTCCGATGGCAAAAACTTTCAAGTCAGTGCCTTAGCAAACTGCTCCTTCATCTTTCAACCCGGCCACAAATGCTGATGTGACCAATCCTGAGGTAGCTTAGGAGCCTCCCTTGAAGAGCTTCGTACCCGGGGGCTGCTCCATCGGGAATAACTTCAACATCGAGAACGCCTCCAGTCAACAGGACCGAGGTGAGGGAGCATGGAGGTACATATGCTCCGTTACCGAGGAAACACTACCCACAGTTGGTAACTGGGAGGGCAAGGAGGTGGTCTTCCCCGGTCCCAATGACGAATTCACTACTCACGTGGAGGGGTACTTAAGTGTTTACACTTACCCCTTTACGCTTGCCCTGGTGGAGTCCATAGTCCTTGACTTCTGCAAAAGGTATGAGGCGTGCCTTAAGCAAATTCACCCTTCATTTTGGAGGATCGTAATCCTCCTACGATACTTCGTGAACATTACCGAATCACCTTGGTTCACCCTCGACCATATGCTTTGTCTATATAGTCCTCTAATCTTCCGACGGGGGTTGATCAATCTAGTTCACCGAGCAAGAAAGGCTTCGTTCTCGAGCATTGACGACGACCAAGTTTGAGGCTGGCAGGGGAGGTTTGTTCGGGTGAAAACCGAAGAGCTCATCCCTTCAAAATTTCTCGCGTTCCCTAAGAAGTGGAAAGAATCCTGTAAGTATTTCCCTTCTCGAGTATTTGTCATTTCCTTTCATTCTTTCTATAATTGCTTGTGTTTGTCGCCGTGCAGCTGTTGCCCAAGTTCCTAATGTAGTTCCTCGCTTCAAGGAGTGGATCGAGGGGATATGCAAACAGATGTTGTACTCCGAGCGCATATAGTGAAATCTCTCGAAGGGAAAATGGGAGGCCCTTCCCCATGGTGAGGTTCTTTCTCGAAAGATTACCTTCATACTTTTTGCCTACACATTGCTAAACCTTCTTTTTTCTCACAGGTTTTTCCAAGACCACTGAACTCAGGCCATTGAATAAGGATCAAGATCTGTCCTAGCTTTTCGAACCCTCTATTTTGGGACATCCTGGGGCTTCCGCAAAGGAGGAGAAAAAGAAGAAGAAAACGAAGTCCTCGAGCTCCCCGGATGCCGAAGAAAAAAAGAAGAAGGTGACCATCAGGGTCCGGAAGAGAAAAAAGAGTACCATGTCTAAGGTACCGGACTCTTAGTCCCTCTATCGGCTCAGTGATTATCCTGAGAACAACGACCTTGATTTTATTTCTCATGGGTCGGCTTTCGATGAGGGGGAGCAGGTGGTGACCGGGAAAATCCACCACGAGGTTGATCCCCCTCTAGCTCGGGAGCTAGAGGAAGAAACTGAGGTAGCAGTCTCATGAGAAGCCGCTCTTGTCCCGAATGAGGCAGTTGGTGTCATTGACATTATGGAGATGTCATCCTAACCTGAGTCCATGATCAAGGAGGCTCAAGCGAGCAAAGAGAAATCAAGTGAGACGGCATTGGGCCCTGATGATGCCCTCAACACGTTCTTTGATGGCATGGATATGGCCGCACCGGAGGAATTTTCTAGGCTTGGTCACCTGGAGGTCTTGAAAAAGAAAGTGCTATCGGGAGTGGGTGAGCCAAGCTCGAGCCCAAAACTAAAGAAACAATTCCCTTCTCAGAGCGTGGACCCCCAGCTACCTTCGATGCCTGGTGACGGAGGAGGACCAGGAAAAGATGAACAAAGTGGGCACATCGAGCCTCTTCAACTAGGCACAACAAGCGCTGACCTGGGTAACACATTTACCTTTCGTACCCCTTTGTGAATCTTTCTTAGTTTTAGACTTGTTCTAATAACTTCATTATTTTTCAGGCATCATTGTTTCATCATGAAAGCTTCCTTCTGTCCTGCTTAGAGATCAGCCAGTTCCAGTTTGAGCTCAAATAGCAAGTCCGAAAGAAGGACCTGTGCATGTGAGCAACAAGACGAGTCCCTCAAGGACCTCGCGATTCTCCAAGTCAACGGCCTAGAAGGAGACCTCGACCTTGAAGTAGGAGCACGCCGACTTGGTCGAGAAGGAAAAGATCTTCTAGGATAAAAACGAGTAGCTACTCTTGGTGACTAACAACGCAACTTTGTAGGTCCAAGAGAAGATAGACGTGATCGACCAGTTTCGGCTGAGATGGATGAGTCCAAGGCCACGATTGAGGCGTGGAAGAGCATAATGGACCTGTTGGCTTCGGAGAAAGAAGTTGCAAAAGAGGAGCTGTCATCGGCCAAGGACCAACTCCGGGTGGCAAAGTACAAGGCGATAAGTGGTCTCGGCTAATGATGACCTCCGGGCACAGCTGAACTCGGTCGTAACGGAACGGAATGTCCTCGGTTAAGAATATGCCGCACTAAGGTCCAAATTGGATGCAACCTCTACTGACGTGGAGGAACTGCTATCCTAGTATATGGATGATATGAAGGTAGCTGAGGCCTGCTTAAATATGAAGACTAAGTACGTAAAGTGGCTATCCCGGAGAGAGACCCTTGAAGAGATCCATGCCCGAGGTTTTGACCTGTCGGCCGAGATTGAAGAAGCCAAGAGACGTGAGATCGAGGCGAACAAACTGTACGAGCCTAAGGGTTCCGACAGTTTTGGTGACGAGTCGAGCCCCGATGAAGACTAGGCATCAATTCCTTAGTTCTTTGTTTTAGTTTTTCCTTTTATATTTTCTTTTTTTTTTGTTTATTTTGAGGTCGTTCTATCGTTCCTTTGTAAGTATATTTTGGAATATATAAATCTTTCCCCTTTTGGCAATACCGTATATTTACTTTCCATCACCTATTTGCAATTTTTTATTTACGTATCGTTTTTAATGCCTTAGCGTAAAATCAAATGACTAGAGTATCCATTCTTTGGATGCCCAAATGATTTTGATGGCGGCCCGTATTACTTGTGGCTTCGAGTCTTTGATAAAATCGAAGTCTTTTAAAATTCTTAAGTATCTTAGACGATGTCTTTGCCGAGGGTAACCTTTTAATAGGTTTCGATTTTTCGTAAGGGCCTTACTTTCTGTGTACAAACTTCGAACGTCTCTGTGCCATTTTTAGGGTGTTCATAGCCTTTAATATTCTGGAACTGCCTAATAGGCTTGGCGCCTCTGGGATTTGGTAGTCCGGGTCATCCGAATTTTTATGGGACGAAAGTCCCCGAGTAGGGATAGCCCATGGGCTTTAGGATCTAGGATCGAAGAAGCAAAATGCGCAATAATAAAGTGTAAGGGAAGTAGAAATTTCTTTCATTGCTTAATATGTAAGGTACATGATCGGAGGCGCAAAAACCTTGTGTTCTGGCTAGAGTGGACTATGTATGCACGATTCTCATGACCGTTTGACCCTTACAATGAATCCTAACCACCAACCCTTAGCTTTTGACACATAAAATTTTCTTTCCCCTTGCTGACGATCTTAATCTAGGGGTAATGCCCCCCAGTATTCGAGGTTGAACTTGTGAGGAATTGGATATTGTTGATTTGATGCAAACGATCATTGATTACGATTTAGAGTCGGTCTCCAAATCTAAGGTAGCACATTTTACTGTTTCCTCATTAAAAACCATTCCGAAAAATCGACTTCGGACAAAACCGGTTCAAGGGAAAAAATAGTGCAACTTGTGCTTTCAGACCTAATAGGCACATCCGCCCCTGACTGAGTATCTGCATACATTAGTCAGTAATATAACAAAATTAAAAAGGAATTATGTTTGTACCTTAGCAGTAGTACCGTTTTAAGTGTGCCATGTTCTAATTGTTTGGTAGTTGTACACCGTTTCTCGCTTCGAGTTTATATCTGCCTTTGACGATTATTCTGACAACTCGATACAATCCAACCAAATTCGGGCACAATTTCCTTTCGTTTGGGTTCCTGATGTGTATTGTTACCTTCCTCAATACAAAGTCCCCGACTTGAAAATGTCGGAGGTTGGCTCTTGAGTTGTAGTACCTTCCTACTTGCTTCTTCTGGGCGGCCAACCGGACTATGGCAGCCTCCCACCTCTCGTCTAATAATTCCAGGCTCGTGATCATGGCCTCACTGTTTGACTCTTTGGAAGCATACTAGAACCTGAGGCTCGGTTCGCCCCACCTCGACTGGTATTAATGCTTCTCCTCCATAGACTAGAGAAAACAAGGTGGCCCCGGTGCTCGATTTCGAAGTCGTACAGTATGCCCACAGGACTTGGGGCAAGATTTCCTTCCATTTACCTTTCGAATCGGTCAACCTCTTTTTCAGTTCTTGGAGTATAGTTTTGTTCGTTGATTCCGCCTACTCGTTCCCGCTAGGGTGATAAGGCATCGATAATATCTTCTTGATCTTGTAATCTTCGAAAAACTTACTCACCTTTGCTGCCGACGAATTGTTTCCCGTTGTCGCAAACGATCTTGGTTGGTATCCCAAATCGAGATATTATGTGATCCTATATGAAGTCAATGACTTTTTCTCTCAGACCTTCTAGAACACCTGGGAGAGGACCAATAATGTTCATTCCCAACTTCATAAATGACCACAGAAAGAGGACCGAGTGGAGCATATCTCCCGCTTGATGGATCATCGGGGCGTGTCTTTGGCACTCTTTGCATTTTCATACGTAGTCTTTCGCATCCTTTTCCATTTCATTCCAGTAGTAGACAGCTTTGATTAGCTTCCGAACGATGGAATCTGGCCCCGAATGGCTCTCGCAAGTGCCCTCGTGATCTTCTCTCATGGAATATTCGGTCTCTCCCGGCCCTAAGCATCTGGCCCGTGGACCAAAGAAGGATCTCCTGAACAATTCCCCTTGGACTAAGCAAAATCTGGCAGCCTTAGTTCGCATGGATCTTGATTCCTTAGGATCCGAATGTAATTTTCCTGTCTTCAGGTAGTCTATGTATTTGTTTCTCCATTCCCAAGTGAAACTTGTCGAGTTTACTTCGGTGTGACCTTCTTCTACCACCGAGTTTATTAGTTGTACCACTTTCCCCGAGCTGAATTCATCGGAGTCGACAGACGACCCCAAGTTGGCCAGTGCATCGGCCTCACAGTTTTGATCTCGAGGTACATGCTGCAGAGTCCATTCCTTGAATTGATGTAGGGTTACTTGCAATTTGTCCAAGTACCTCCGCATCCGTTCTTCTTTTACTTCAAACGTTCTGTTGACTTGATTTACGACGATGAGGGAGTCGCATTTAGCTTCGATCACTTCGGCCTCAAGGTTGTTAACAAAGATCTAGACCTGCAATCATGGCCTCATACTCGGCTTCATAGTTAGTCAACTTTACAATTCTAATAGACTGCCTGGTTATGCTTTCCGTAGGTGGTTTTAACACGATAACGATCCCGGACCCTTTCGCGTTGGAGGCATCGTCCGTGAATAGGTTCCAGATTCCCAAATTAGTCCCCAAGGTGAGCAAAAACTCCTTCGACTACGGGAATTAAGGGAGGCCGTAAAGACGGCCACGAAGTATGCCAAAATGTGAGATATTATGGCGATTGGGGGTCGGTACTTGATATTGTACCCGCTAATATCCACGACCCATTTGTCCAACCCGCCCAAGAGGTCGGACTTATGCATTACATTCTTCAGCGGGTAGGAGGTTACGACACATATAGGGTAGCATTGAAAGTATAATTTTATCTTCCTGGAAGCGTTTAGCAAAGTGAGTTCTAACTTTTCCAGGTGAGGTATCTTGATTCGGCATCACCTAGAGTTCTACAGAGAGAGTAAGTAGGAAATTGTGTACCTCTTCCTATCGGAACAAGACACCACTTACTGCCACCTCGCAAAGCGCCAAGAGGTACCGTTGTTCATCTGCCTTCGAAGTCTGCAATAGAGGGGGGCTCGACAGGTACTGTTTGAGTTCTTTCAATTCTTGTTGGCATTCCAGAGTCTAGGAAAAATTATTCTTCTTCATCAATAGTGAGAAAAATCGGTGGCTCTTGTCCGAGGACCTTGAGAAGAAACGGCCCAACGCGGCTATGCGCCCGATCAGTCTTTGATCTGGCTTGATGTTTTCTACTACGGTGATGTCGTTTATGACCTTTGTTTTGTCGGGGTTGATCTCTATCCCCTATTGGATACCATAAAACCGAGGAAATTTCCCGAAACTGACCCTGAATGCACGTTTCTCTAGGTTTAACTTCATTTTGTATTTCATTAGTATGTCGAAGGTTTCCTGTAAATTTTTCAAATAGTCCTCTGCTCGACGAGACTCGACCAACATATCATCAATATAAACTTCCATTGATTTCCCTATTTATTCCTCGAACATTCAATTAACTAGGCGTTGGTAGGTGGCACTGACATTCTTTAACCCGAACGACATCACGTTATAGCAGTAGGGCCGAATTTGGTTATGAAAGAAGTACTTTCTTGATCGTTTGGATCCATCAAAATTTGGTTTTTCCCGGAGTAGGCATCGAGAAAGCTAAGTATCTCGTGACCGTCCGTGCATCGATCATTCGATCGATGTTAGGAAAAGGGAAAGAATCCCTAGAGCATGCTTTGTTTAGTTCTTTATAATCAACGCACATCGTTAGTCTATTTTCCTTTTTAGGCGGTACCACTACTTTAGCTAACCAAACCGGGTATTTAACTTCCCGGAAGGATCCTATTTTTAGAATTTTGGATACCTCATCCGTGATGAACGCGTGCTTGATCTCGGACTGTGGGCTCATCTTCTGCTTAACCAGATGGAACTTTGGTTCCAAACTTAGCTTGTGGGTGGTTACCTCCGGTGAGATCCCTTTCATGTTAAGATGGGACCAAGCGAAACAATCAACGTTAGCATTAAGAGAATCAATAAGTTTTTTCCTGAGCTTGGGGGTTAACCCCATGCCCCGATATACCTTTTGATTTGGTAGGTGCTCAATTAATACGAGTTTCTCTAGCTCTTCAACCGTCGATTTGGTGGCGTCAGTTTCATCAGGAGCTATAAAGGATCTCGGGACGCTATAATCGTCCTCCTCGTCTGCTCCTTGTTCCTTTTGTTTCTCTGGTTCGGTGGAGGCTGGTATAAGTTATTGCTATTTAATCTCATACTTTCTGGTCGATTCCGCATTCCTTGATGTCGAAACCGCGGGCACCGAGACTACCTCGTCGACATCAAACATCTCCTTTGTGGCCAACTGTTCTCCATATACCATTTTGACTCCCCCTGGTGTGTGAAATTTCAATGCCTGGTGTAAGGTCGAGGGTACCGCCCTCATGTTGAACCCATAGCCTTCCGAATAAGGCGTTCTACCTCATAACCCCCCCGATCACGTAGCACTTTGTTTTTTGGATTGTCTGGGAGGTGCTTACTGGCAAGGTTATCTCTCATTTAGTGGTCTCACATGCCATTTTAAATCCATTCAATACCCGGACTGCTGGTACACTTTGGTCATATAACCCTATTTGTTCTACGACCCTTGATATGATGATGTTAGCTAAGCTACCTGGATAAATTAGCACATGTTTAACTTGAGATATATTGATAAGTATGGATATTACTAGTGTAATTTTCTGAGGATGTACGATTCCCTCGGCATCTTCATCGCTGCACAAAATGCTCCCTCCAAAACATTGTCTCAGGTGCATTTTTCCCGATTGATAGATATTTTAGTGCATGTTATCATTGGTCCTTGGGGAATGTCGACTCCTCTGATGATCATGTTGATCACGTGCTGAAGCTCCTCTTGTTCGACTTGTTTGTTGGCGTCCCTCTTATTGAAGTGATTTTTGCCTCGCTCGCTCAGAAATTCTCATAGGTGGTCATTGTTGAATAATCCGGCAACTTCTTCTCTTAATTGTCGTCAATCTTGTGGCAATGAGTGCCGTAATACTTACACATCAAATTAGGATCTCTCTGGGTAGGATAAGACTGCAATGTTTGGGGCAACTTAGTTTCTTTGATGTGCCCTATGGATGACACAATGCCGGCAGCCTCCACGTTGACGTTGTACTCCGACAATCTCGGTGCTTCCCTACTCCCGAGCGGCCTATTGAACCCTTTTTTGCTCATCAAACCTTGTCCACCAAGCCCTCGATCCCTTGTCTTCTTGTTTCTGGCGAGGTGACGCCCAGATCTATTTCCCCTCCGATCTGCGTTGTATGGTTGATATCGATCTCAGACCGGTCTTAACTCTTGATCAATGGCTCTATTAGATCTATCATCAGCCCTGATGGGGTGAACTGTCCAAGAAGGGGTCCCGGGTTGATCGTCCTAGACTCTAACCTTTGACTAGTTGTGCACATCAACCCAGTTTATCATCGGGTACTCCACCAAATTTTAGTTTAGGTGTGTTGAGAAGCCAAGAAACTTTGGGGATTAATACCCTAAGTGAATGCCTGAATGGCCCAATCATCTGCAACCGGTGGTAGGTCTATCCGTTCCATCTAGAACCTTGACACGAACTCCCTGAGCATCTCGTTATCCCTCTGTATGATCTTGAAAAGGTCTGACTTTCTGGTCTCGACCTTGATGGACCCTCCATGGGCCTTTACGAAAGGATCTGCAAGCATAGCACACGTATCAATAGAATTTGGGGGCATGTTGTGATACCATATCATTTCTCCCTTGGACAAAGTTTCCCCAAACTTCTTCAGTAACACCGACTCGATCTCATCATCTTCCAAATCGTTCCCTATTGATTGCGCATGTGTAGGAGGTCACAAGCTCATTTGGATATATGGTCCCATTATATTTGGGGATGTCGGTCATACGAAACCTCTTTGGGATTGGCTTTGGTGTCGCGCTCAAAGAAAAGGGCTTATGGATTAATTTTTTAGAGTCTGGTCCCTTCAATATCTAGGGTGCCCCCGGGATCTGGTCGATTCTGGAGTTGTATGTTTCCACCTTCTTGTCATTAGCCTCGAACTTTTTCTCACTGGACTCCGACATTTTGTTAACTCTTCGAGCATTTTCATCACCTCGGGATTTACCCAAGGATCGGCTTTAACCGATCTCTCGATAATTTCCTCGTCTCTTCGAGTGCTTTCTTGGGATCATTTGGGCTCGACCCTGCTGGGGGCGTGGCTTTAATTCTGCAGCTCTCCACCTGCGAGTTAGCTTCGATTGGGTCAGCAGCTGGGACCTTGTTGGGATTGGTAGGAGACACATCGTTGTTGGGCACAAAAGTATTATTTTTGCCGTGATGGCTAAACTCATCGTCAACGTTTAAGTGAGCAAACTGAGAGTTTGACATTTTTAGGTTGACCTGAAATTATGATTTCAAAGAACAAGCGTAAAACATGGTGTGTTATAGAGATTCGTATCAAATCACCACTATTATCCTTAGCCCCATGGTGGGCGCAAAACTGTTTTAAGGATATGTGGTTTAATTCAATCTGAACAATTAAGAATATCAAATAAATGAATTAGAGACGAAATAAACAATCAAACCAATTGCGATGTTATGACCAAGCCTGAACTTAGATTGAAAAGTGACCCCGTCCTCGATTGGACCCTCGGTTCGAGTCCAGTCCTGAATGAAGAACAGAATAAGTGAACAAGGTTCTCGACAATAGATAAAAGGTGAAAATAAACTTTTATTGCCTTGAATTGCGTGTTACAATGTGTGTTATCAAAGAAAAACTTCTCCATTATTTAGTAGGAGAGTCTTAATCCTAGTACAAGTCTAAAAAAAGGTAAAAATCTTCTTTTCCCAGTAATTGTTGATCCATAATCAATATCGAGCGAGATTCGTGCCATGATATCCGGTTTAGGGCGAGTATCATGGCTCTCTACCCGTCAGGCATATCAATTAACCTTGTCTTCCGAGGTCTAGAACTTACAATCAGCCTGGGACATGTCCCTTTACCATGTCTGATGTCGGAGGTACCGTTCACTCTTCTAGGGTCTCGATACGAAGGGCCTCTAACCTCGACTGCACTCTCCCGAAACACGTCGTGATGGAACATAGTCTTTACGGCTAGGTAAGCCTAACAATTTACAGAAAATACTAATAACGGAAAAACAAAGTATAACTTCTAACTGCAAGAGATACTAAATAATCAAAATGATGTTGCTCGGCATGTAGAATAACCAAACTCAAACTTACACAACTTTTCCCAAAATTCGGAATGTCATGAGTCACAAGATATATAAAGGAAATAACATCTCTATACACTGGAGTCTTGTAAAAACTAATACAGAAAGTGTTTGACAGGGGAAAAAAATGGAAGGGGACTCCGAGGTCTGCGAACGCGGTAGATATACCTTGAAGTCTCCAACAGCTGCCTCGAACTCACGGATAATGCGGTTGATAACGGGCACCTGAATCTGCACACAAAACATGTGCAGAAGAGTAGCATGAGTACACCACAATTGGTACCCAGTAAGTGTCGAGCCTAACCTCGGGCGAGTAGTGACGAGGTTAGGTCAGGCCCACTGGTATATAATGATAAAGAAAGGAGAATAAGGGGGTACAATAAAAGACTAAAGTTCAACAAAGGAATACACAATGAAATAACATAACAGTACACAGAATTTAGAAATAGAGGATCTCCCGAGATACCGTCTCGTAGTCCCAAAAGTAAATATGCAGGGAGATCTCCCGAGGTACCGCCTCGTAGTCACAAAAGTAAATGTGGAGGGAGAACTCTCGAGGTACCACCTCGTAGTCTCAAAAGTAAATGTGTAGGGGGACTCCCGGTATACCGTCCCGTAGTCCCAAAAGTAAATATGCAGGGGATCTCCCGGGATACCGTCCCGTAGTCCCAAAGTAAATACAAAGGGAAATCAATTACAACGATAAGTACAACAAGAGAATCTACAGTCTGGACTAAGTACAAGTGGGGAAAAGAAGCGGAAATTCAATAGGCATGCTGCAAGGAGTTCGATTAAGCAATTAAGGAATGTATACATGTTATTCTAATCTAACAGGGTAACTACGCATGCTAGTATATTCAATTAAGGTGAAAACAAGAAATTACTCAGTAGAAATCATGTTTTCAACAAATAGCCCGTGTACACACTCGTCACCTTGCGTACACGATGCTCACGTAACAATATCAGTACCAAATCTTTTTCCACACAAGGTTAGGCAAGCCACTTACCTCGAACCAAGATCAATCAATCGATAGCAATGCTCTTCCCATGAATAAATGGCTCCGAATGGCCCAAATCTAGCCAAAATCAATTATATACCATAAATATAGCTATAATAGACTAATCTAGTCAATGAAATCTAAGCTAAAGCGAGAATTTAGGAAATCGTCCCAAAAAGCCTCCCGGGCCCATGCCTAGGAATCGGGTAGAAGTCATAAAATACGAACACCCATTCACTCACGAGTCTAACCATACAAGAATTACTCGAATCCGACCTTAAATCACCTTCCAAAACTCGAAATTATAGCCTATGAAGTTTCTACCATTCCCCCCCAAATTTCCAACTCAAATCCCTAATTAGAAGATAAAAATAACGATAGATTCATGAAATATAGCCCAATCCGAGTTAGAACCACTTATCCCAACAATCTCCTTAAAGAAGCCTCGAAAAATCGTCTCACACCAAGCTCTCAAACTCCCAAAATCGAAGTGGGAAATCAACCCTCGAAATCCTATTTTCTGCCCAGTAAACTCGCTTCTGCGAGCCTTCAACCGCACATGCGTGAATTACATCGCAGGTGCGAAAATCACTTAAGAGGGTTGGGTTCGCATCTGGGGGGGGCCGCACCTGCGTGTGCGCGCCTACGGAACACTGTTCGCTTCTGTGGTCCTTCACCGCGTCTGCGGTTCCTTAAATGCATCTGCGGGCATCGCAGATGCTGAATTCTCCTCGCACCTGCGACCCCGACCAACCATCCCAAATACGCTTACGCGTTTGACTCTTCACACGTGCGATCCCGCACCTGCGGTCTCCCCACCGTAGGTGTGAAATACAATAAACAAGAAACACTACAGCAATAACATAAGTCTAATATTCCATTCGTAAGCATCCGAAACAAACCCGAGGCCCCTGGAACCTCAACCAAACTTACCAACTAGTCCTAAAACACCATATGAACTTAGTAGATCCCTCGAATCACATCAAACAACGCTAAAAACACAAATCACCCTCCATTTCAAACTTAATGAACTTGAAACTTCCAAATTCGACATCCGATGCAAAAACCTATGAAACCACGTCTGATTGACCCCAAATTTTGCACACAAGTAATAATCAACCTTACGGACCAACTCCAACTTCCGGAATTGGAATCCGACCCCAATATCGAAAAGTCCACTGTCGGTCAAAATCTTTAAAACTTCGACTTTTGGCATTTCAAGCCTAAATGAGCTACAGACCTACAAAACACAATCCGGACATGACCCTAAGTCCAAAACCACCCAACGGAGCTAACGGAACCGACGGAGCTCCATTCCGGAGTTGTCTTGACATAGTTCCAACTACGGTCGAAATCCTAAGACTTAAGCTTTCGTTTAAGGACTAAGAGTCCCAAAACACTCTGAAACTACAACCAACACCTCCCGGTAAGACACATACGCAGAAAACGACACGAAGAAAGCAGTAGAGGATCGGGGCTATAACTCTCAAAACGACTTGCCAGGTCGTTACAACTCCCCCTTCGTTCTCTCACCGGGGAATCAGGGTGGACATTACCCCCGATTTTACCCGTATACAACCCTAACCAGGAGTTTGAAAGTAAATTAAAAAATATAATAATGTTTGCAGGGTGACTGAAATAATTAAAGTTGATGATGGTCGTTCGTCTTAAGGTCCCAAGTCAAAAAGGAAAGCCCCTAGTAAAGTAATCACAAGATTTTAGCTAAAACACTTTCCTTTTCAACAGTCCCAATGCTTTTTTGAAAGCTATGTTGGTCCGTTTCTTCGCTTCAAATGGAACCCAAAAATACTCTTTTTCTTTATTTGAAAGTATTCTTTTATAACCTTTCGTTATATAGAGTTCAATGAGTAAAAATGACGTGGGGCGTCCTGTTTGATCGCCTTTTTTTTAACTTAGTTCCTGTTTGTTTTTCTGTTGCATCCATACTCATTTTTTTTGTTAAAAGAGTTTTATAAAGACGATTTTCCCTTTTTTTAATAAAAGACTATTGACAAAAATGTAGACTACAGGACAAAACTTTAGCATGTTTTGGTACGATATTTAGCAAATGATCTAAATAACTTCACTATGCATTAGAAAAATTCATTAGAAAATTACATATAGCAGGACAAAACTTAAGCATGTTTAGGTTGAAATTTTCAAATGACCTAAAAACTTTAAAAATTGTATGGTGCGCCCTATTTGGTCGCCTCTTTTTAACTTATACCGGTTTTATTATTTCGTTTGCATCCGTACCTATTTTTTTTGTTAAAATTGTTTTAAAAAGATGATTTTGTCATTCTTTAATTAAAGACTATTGACAAACTAGAAACTGCATGACAAAATTTCAGCATGTTTTGGTATAAAGTTTAGCAAATCAACTAAATAACTTCAGCATGCATTAGAAAAGTTCATTAGAAAATTACATACTGCGGGACAAAAACTTAAGCATGTTTAGGCTGAAGTTTTTGCAAATGAACTAAAAAACTTCAGCTTGTTTAAACTGAAGTTTCGGATAAAACTCGGGACAAAATTGTAGATTGCGTTACAAAACTTTAGCATGTTATTGGTATTAAGTTGAATCTGAAGATGAATCTGAACAAGTTTATGGTTTTATGATAAAACTGCTGAGAGGAGAGGATGAGATATTTTTTCACGAATGAGGTTGCAGATCACGTGATTAATACATGATGCAAGTTTTATATCTTTTGCAAAGGGTGTAATTGTCCTATTACTACGGATTTTTTGTCAAATGGTTACCAAATCAATTATTTTCTAAAAATAGAGTACAGATTAAAAGATGGCATAAATATAAGATACGGTCGTAAATCCCCGTTCAATGACGGGCTCATCCAGATTTATTTAGTTTAGAGTCTATTAAAAGGAAAGTACTCTCTTTCCGGTGAGGGAATATTCAAGATTTCAACAACATAGGCGCACTACTACCTTTAAGATGGATATTTAATTTAACTATCTAATTTTTTTGACGATACGACGAATAAACTATAACTAAAATCATTAGCATAATTTACATCCTCGACGAATTTTCTTACTTAGAAAACTATCAATAATACCATCATCACTTAAAATTTTAAATACCTTACATTCTATATAACAAACTAAAAATTATTTAACAAAACTTCTTCATCAAACCTATTAGGTAGATCGTTCTTATGTACTTATATTTCCCTGCAGATATGCTATTTGCATTTTTTGCCTATAGAGGGAAGATTAATTTTATTACTCCATTCGTTCCAATTTATGTGAACCTGTTTGACTGTGCACGAAATTTAAGAAAAAATGAACATCTTTAGATTTTGTCGTCCTAAACAAGCCAAAAAGAGGTTCAGAGTATTTGTGTGATTATAAATGCTTCTCATTAAGGTAGAGTTGAAAGTTTAAGCTAAATTGTTTCCAAATTTAGAAATGAGTCATTCTTTTTCAAACGGACCAAAAAGAAACTAGGTTCACATAAACTGAAACATAGGCGGTATCTTTTTTCTAGCACTTCATTTCTCGGCAAGATGTAAAAGTTTCTTGATATATTAAGCTTCCAATTTTGACGTTCTCTTTTTCAACAAACACTTACGGCTTACTTCTATAAACTTTATCACTGATAATTTTGAACAAGAAAGGTTAGAAGCATATTCCATAAAACATTATATTGAAGGAAAGAAAATATGTTTTTTTCCAGGGATTAAAAATTCAAATGTTAAAAGAATGATCAAGACAAAGTAACCAAGAAAGTTAAAAAGTCAGAAGCATCAAACCCCTGACCTCCGAGGCGAAGGAGCTCTAAGTTATCATAGGATCAAAGTGCTTACTGTTATATCTCTGTATTTGTAAAACAATTCTGGAAATAATAAAATAAATAAACAGAAATTTAAACGCAATGAAATTAATCCGAGCCCACTGAATTCACAGTGTTTCCTTAAGGAATTTAATCCCCTCCTAGTACCCAAGGTTATGGATTATTTCCTCCCAGGATAGAACGAATTTCACACTGGTGTAGTGGTACTTCAAACCCCAGTGTTTCAGCGAACTCAAAGTTCGGTAGCAAATCACACTTACTTGCTTTCTTTGAAGATGAAAGTATGCAGAAAGAAGGAGGAGAACTCAGAAATTAGTATGTAAAATCTGAGAGAATGGACTTGTATTTATAGCCAAAGTTGGGCTGAAATCTGAAGAGGTGCAACTCTTCATAATGGCTGTTTTTGCAAAAACGCCCATAAAGTAAATGCCATGACATAATTGGCTATTTACTCAATAATAAAGAGGGAAAATTGAAGGGTAGTTAATTTTCTGTTACAAAACAGAAAACTAAATTCTGGATAATAACTGAAATGGATTTAATATTAATATTTATTTTAATATTAATATTTTGTTATTAAAACAAATATTTAATAACATTTCTGTTAATATTTACTATTAACAAATAAATTTGGTCCAAAAAATAATCTCTCGATCGATCATTTGACCAAATCCAAATCCAAATCCAAATCCGAATCCGAATCCGAATCCGAAGCCGAAGCCGAAGCCGAAGCCGAAGCCGAAGCCGAGGCCGAGGCCGAGGCCGAGCCGAGCGAGCGACGACGACGACGGCGCGAGGCTTGCTTTCTTCTCAACTCTTTATTAGCTAGAAGAAGAGCAATTTCTTATATACCCATCAAAAGTCTTTTCCTCTTCCTATGTGGGACAATTAAGGAGGGAAACTCAAATATTACTCAAATATTTTATTTTCCCCTCCATTTCCCATTCACCCATTTTAAGCATTAATATATCATTAATTACTTAAAATCCCAACACTTACTTGATCATGGGTTCACACATAGTTATTTAAGTATGTAATAATAAAAACGCTACTCTTTATATAGTTTAGGAAGAGGAGTATGGATTCATGAGAATCCACCTGTTTTCACGTGGATCCGCCCTTACTTTCAAGAATTTCTCTATTTTTGGATCATAATATCTAATTAAGGATGAAGTGATCTCATTCATGACATCAAAAATGGCTATTTAAAACATATACAAGAAGTATAATACAATAAAACATCGATCATATAAGCTACCATTTGTTTTCACTTCAATGATTAATTTTCTATGTGAAATATAGTTTTCCTTATATGCTTTTATCACTTAATTATAAATAAGCGGTGAATATTATTACTTTCTATTGCAACGCCAAGATTAACGTATTTAGAATATTAATATAACCATCGTGGGCATAGATTTTCTTTTACAATAAAGACCATAAAATTGCATTGTCTTAAACACTATATGTCCCCTTGGGACTAAATCATTACTTAAAGTAGAAAGGTGTGATGATCTGATAGGTCATCTAGAGTTTTTAAACCTAAATATGGTGTTCTGAAGCCTCCAAGAGCTTCTTTAGGCCTTTCTCGATTTGTGTGCGCACTCCGAGTATTTATTTGGAAGGCTTTATACTAAAAATTGATAAAATATGAAATTATACCTTAAAAATCCGTTTGAGTTGACTTTGATCACGTTATAAGAAAACGGATCCGAATCCATGTTTTGACGGTCCCCGTGGGTCCGTATCATAATTTGGGACTTGGGCGTATGTCCGGAATTGAATTCGGAGGTCCCTAGCTCGAGTTATTACTTTTTGTCAAAATTTTAAAGTTTAAAGATTTAATGAATTCAAAGATTTGATCAATGTTTGACTTTGTTGATATCGGGTTCGTATATTGGTCCGGAGCTCGGTATAGGTCCATTACTATAATTATGGCTTGTCTGCCAAATTTGGTGAGAATCGGAGTTGGTTTTTGACGTGATTCGAACGTCCGGTTGTTGAAATAGAAACTCTAAAGCTTAATTGAAAATTCCATTTGATTTGGTGTCCGATTCATAGTTCTAGGTGTTATTTTGGCGATTTGATCGCGCAAGAAAGTTCGCATGATGTTTTTAGATTTATTTGCATATTTGGTTTGGAGCCCCGATGACTCGACTGAGTTTTGATAGGCTGCAAAGTGAATTTGGGCTTAGAAAATAGCTGGTGTTCTTCAGCTTCTGGTGCAGGCTTGAGACCTAGCAATTGCGAGGTCACGCTTCACATTTGCAATATGGCAGAATTCCTGTCAGGTTCACATGTGCAAGCTATTTCCTCACATTTGTGAAGAGTAGCTAGGCACCACAGGTTCACATTTGTGAATAAGTTCTTCACTTTTGCGATGGGGCCTGGGTGGAAGTTTGTTCGCATTTGCGATCAACTGCGTCGCATTTGTGATAGAGCCAAGTTCGCATTTGCGAACTAATCATCGCAAATGCGATGATAACAGAGATTGGGGGCCTTCTCATTTGCGGAAGATTGTTCGCATTTGCGGGTTCGCAATTGTGAACCGCAGGTCGCAATTGCGACATCTGCACCTGGACATAAGCTAAGTTAGACGATATTTCTCTCATTCTTTCAAATTTTCAAACTTAGAAACCCTAGAAGCGATTTTCCCAAGAGCTCTTCTTCCCCAATTCATTGATTTGGTTTGTTATGAGGCTTGTTTGAAAGGCAAAGTGATGGTTGAGCTTTGAGTTGATCTTTAGAGCGAGGTAAGTGTCGTGTTTAACCTTGACTTGTGCGATTAGGACTTGTTTGCTATGAGCTAGTTGTTTAAATGTTGGGTACAATGTTTATGTGAAGCGACGAGTACTTATGCGTTGTTGTTGGGTTAAAGCATGCGGGTGGGACTTGTCTCTTGTAATTTATTTCTTTCTTGAACATGATATCCATGCTTAGACTAGTTAGCTACTAAATTGATCGTTCATTTCGCATTTACGAGCTATCTGTGATAATTGAGTATTGTTTCCGAAATTGAGATTGGTATTGTGGAACCATTGTTGACGTAAGACTTGATCCTGACTATTCTATCTCCCTATTGTTATATGTTCATTGTACATGGTAAGGGAGAGTGTTACAGCATGAAGCGTGATGTCGTGCCGTATTTTAGTGTTAAAGCACGAAGGGAGACGTCGTTCCGTATTTGAGAGTTAATGCACGAAAGTGCTGTTGTTTCGTATCTATTGTTTCATGATGAAATTCAGAGTAAAAGCACGAAGGGTGATGTCGTTACGTATTTATCATATTATGGTGAGACTGAGAGTAAAAGCACGAAAGGTGATGTCATGTCATTATTACTGTTTCATGGTGAGGTTGAGAGTGAAAGCACGAAGGGTGATGCCGTGCAGTTTTTACTCATTATGTATATCTGCTTCATTTGCTGAAGGTTTATTGATTGTTTTGTGTTATCATTCCCCGTTGTAGTTCCCGTATCTTGTACCCCCCCCCCCCCTTTGCATGTCCCCAGTAGTACTTGTTATTTATTTATTTGTTGTTGTGTTGTACGTATATTTCCGTATGTACAAGTTTATTTATGTGGGTGTCATGTCATAGCTTCGTCACTACCTCGTCGAGGTTAGGCTCGACACTTATGGAGTACATTGGGTCGGTTGTACTCATACTACACTTTGCACTTCTTGTGCAGATTTTGGTACTGGTCCCAGCTGTACGTGAGGTGCATCAGCTTGGTTTAGAATTTGGAGACTCGAGGTAAATCTGTTGCCGTCCGCAAACCTTGAAGTCCCCTTCCATTTCCCCTATTTACTGTTCTTTCTATCTGAGACAGTTGTATTTATTTTAAACCCTATTTGTAGAGACCCTAGAAGATCGTGTACTTGTGACTCCAGATCCGGGTTGAATTAATATTGGTTTCATTTAGGTTTAATTGGTTTTACTAATTTGAATTGATTAAAATTGGTTTAAATATCCTCTAACGTTTGCTTGCCTAGCAAGTGCAATAATATTAGGCGCCACCACGGTCCCGAAGGTGGGAATTCTGGGTCATGACACGTTGGTTTTGTTGATACCCAATTTTCCCTTCATACTTTTATAACAAGTATATACACTTTCAAAATATCATTTTTGCATCATTATTTAATTTACAAGATTTATACAAGTATTTTTATAATTTTCCATAATTTTTAGAGCTTAAAAATTATTTTTCTTCCACTTAAATCACTTGAATATTTATTAATTACCCCTTAAAATTATTTTGTGATGATTTAATTACCCAAAGTTATTATTTTCATATACATATATGTTTCAGGATATATTACTTTATATTATGTAAGTATATTTGTAGTTTTAAGCTATTTATATAATTTTGCAATAATAGCCTATATTCATGAATAATTACATTCTTATTACAATATTTGTGCCAAAATAGCATTTTTATATTTTTTTAATATTAAATTATTATTATCAATCATTTTATTGCACAAGTAATATTTTATTATCTATTAATTCGTTTTTGTAAATTATTTTTTAAAATAATTTTTGTATATTTAATTATTAGCCCAATATAAGGCTAATTTTCGGACCAAAAACCTTGGCCCAATACCCTTTAAACCGGCACAAGCAGCCCACTATCCTTTACCCATCTCATGACCCGCCCCACTTCCCTTTGATCATGGTTGTTGATATCAGATGATCAACAAACCACAATAACCTTCCCCCTTTCCTTATATCCCCTTAACCTAAACCCTGGGACATTCCCACCTAAACAACCACCTCTGAAGCCTCTCCATTCCACTCATCTCTAAGAAACCCTAGCCGTCATACCCTCAATTCCTATTTGAATCCGGCCCTGATATGGAATCCTTTCGTGATTCTCTTATCTTTTTCTGCTACTACCCACACGTTCACGGCGTTACTTGTTATTTACCTAATTTTGGTAAATGTTGCCTGCAAGACGGGCCTGATTTGGCTCTATTTTGTAAAGATTTGGTCGATGTTTCAACTATATGTACTCTACAATGAATTATTCTCGCATTTCCAACCAGATTCATGGCCATTGGACTCAACTAGGGTTTGAAATTTTGATTTCCCCTTTATCGTTGCATGTTTTTTTCTTTCCTTATTTGTGATTGATTAATCGTTTTCCTTGTTTATTTTCTTGATTCTATCACTATATAAATCCATCCCCATTTTTTCCTTTGAAGAGATTCGAATCGCCAAAAAACATACTATTGATAACTTTCTTATTCTTTCCTTATCCTATTTTGAAACTTAAATACATGGCCGACTGAAAGTCAAGGCCACCGAAATTCGTTTATTCGACTTTTCTCAGTGCGAGCACTGCACGGGGTTCATCCGGAACCCTCAGAAACTCCGACGCACTGAGATTTTGGGTTCTACTACTCATTTTGCTACTCACATTCAAGATATTGCTGAAAATGTTCTTTGTTTACTCGCCTATCAATTAGTAACTAGTAAGTACCTATGACTCTTGCAAATTCATTCTCTTTGAGTTCCTATTTTGCATGTCCATGTCTCTGAGATTTTTATGAACCAACATGTTATTGTATGATCTTAAACTCTTCTTGAGGTTCTATGCCTTCTAGTAATCAAACTTGCCTATTTGTTGCCTTGGTTCTATTTTCTTAAACATGTTTATTCTAATATGTGTGTTGGAATGCTTATTATTGCTGCCTATTCTGGGTTTAGCTTACTGCCTTGTTCTGTATTCTTGTGAATAGTCAAATCATGCCCAAAACTTGCTCTAATTCTTGGTGAATCATTCAAGTGCAACTTAATATTTTCTAGAGTTAATTCCTGATCATGTTATTAGCCTAAACATGCTTTCCCTTGTTACTTGTAAGCTAATTTGTGTTCCCTACCTTGTCATGTATCTCTGTGAAAAATCAATGCATGTGTTTCAGATCTTGTTGAGATATTCTTGCCTAACCTGCTAAGTTTTTGAGGTTGTAATGATTAGCTAAGGCATGTCTACATGCCATTTGAGTTCCAATGTATTTAACATTGCTTCTTGGCAAATTTCTATGTTAACTTGTTCAATTATGTCTAGGTAACTGATATGAGTTATTATGCTTTCCTGACATATTCCTCTTAAGTTGATATATTTTCATTAGTTCTCTAGACTTTGACACTGTTGTAGTCTGTGCTACTAGGTTTTTGTTGTAATGCTTGTGATCATGTTAGGCTCCCATGTTAGAAATATTCATGTGAAATTGCTATCTGTCTGACTATAATTACTATGAATAAGGCTCACTTGCCTAAAGTCTTTTCTAACTAATTCTGGCTTATATCTTGTGCTAAACTTGATTTCTGGAAACTTAGCATGTGTGTGTGTGTGTTTACCCTGTTAACTCAATAGACTGCTTCTTAAGCCCTCTTAATGTGTGATTGTTTTCAGTATGCTACACCCTTTCCTTTATTGAATGATTACTAAATATGGTGTTAGTTCTCTGTGTCAATTTTGTGATGTTAAAGTTGTCCATCTAGTTGGCATGTTCAAGCCTTCTTGTTTGACCGTTCTTGATCCCTTGGCTTCTAAAAAGGTGATGATATGTTTATGTAATTGTGTCCCTATGAGGTATCACTGTTAATAGACTTTAGAGTTGTCAATTGGTTGCCATGAATGATTCCTCCATCTAAGCATGGTATGAGTTCATGTGTGGCCCCGGGTTGTGCAATTGATACACTCTCATGTTTGAGGTGTGCTTGGATCTGGGTCCACTGTTCGTGTGAGAAGTGAGCCTGCTGAAGGCCCAACTATTACTGGGTTATTTCTCTTTTGGGCCTGCTTTGCTTATTAGGCATGTAGTCTTTCAGTATGTAATATTTCCACTTGTATTCATTATTTGGGCCTGTAATAATTTACAAGCAAAACAGATGGGAAAATTAGTAAAAATGGCATAGGATACTCTAATTCTCACATGAATGGGTAGAAAACATGCCTACAGGATCTATGTGGTCTATTTGCTATTTGCCTTACATGATTTTCGATTCATGTGTAGAAAACATGCCTATAGGAGTCACGCGCACACACTTCTCTTAACCTGTCAAAACATGTTAGCTCAAGTGTTTGCTATACTTGTTTCCATTTCTACTATTGTGCGCTCCTAGATAACATGCATATAGGATACAACAATGCAATACTTTTACGTACCTAGATACCATGACTATAGGGTCCTAACTAATTAATCAACTGCTTCGTGTTGTTTACACTACCTCATTTAGATAGCATGCCTAGAGGAATAAAGTGATATAAATCGAGTCTTATTGCCAATTGCTAGAAGTCCTACCCCTGGGATGTTTGTTGGCTCTACTAATCGTGTGTTTTCAAATGACTCCACTGCCTATTTACGCAAAACGATTAGATATCATGTCTATAGAACTTGCAACACTCAATTTGCGTATACATTAGTCTAGAAACTACAACACTGCTTATATAATATTAGAATCCAGAATCACTTAGAAATCATGCCTATAGGACTTGCAATGTTCTAATTTGCCTGAATGGTGCGTAATACTTGAAGTCACAATCACGTAGAGATTCTTCCTGTAGGACTTAACAATTAACAACGTAATTTGGAAAATATGTGAATGATCGCGTGCTTTTGTTCTTATGTGTAGAGGCTAACTTGAGCCTTTCATTGCTATTATGTGTATTCCAATATGTTTTAAATGTCACCTAATTTTATCATTTTGAGCACCCTAAGTAAAGTCTAGAACCACCCAAATAGAGGTCCAAAGCCTTCTGGACCATAGGTATGGGACGGGTAGTGCACGCATAGGGTACGACCTAGAATTGAATTAAAACGATTTTAGATAAACAACTTCAACATAGTAATCGGGTAGCATGAGATGATAGTCTGTGCCAGCTGATTAATATGAGCAACACCTACCTCAAGGGAGTTGGGAAGTATTATTTATGTTGCACGGGGTGATCTTTAGGCTAAAAAACTTAGGACCCTCCCCCCCTACTTTTTCCTTTGATATACGTGTTATATACGCTTAGTAGTTTAATATGGACTAATGTAATTGTATCTCTGTAATCATGTTGAGATTTGTTATAATAAGACTTTTCAACTTCTAACCCCTCCTTACTTGATCGCTTAGCCTAATTACATAATCCATATAGTTTTAGGTTTGGTCGGGACCCACAGTTGTGGACCTCGAAGAGTGCCTAACACCTTCTCTCCGAGGTAATTTGTGCCCTTACCCGATCTCTGATGACGGACTAGTTAAAACAGAGTTATTCGTAAATATGTGCCCTAACTCACCTAAAAAATCGTTAGATGGCGGCTTTTCTCTTTTAGTACCTTTTTAAAAGAGTTGTCACACGTCGAAACCCTTTTCGCGAGAAAAAGGGGCGCGACAGCATGGCGACTCTGCTGGGAATTTACACGTAGGCTCTTACCATAATGAACTTGACTTATAAGAATTATTTTTTATTTGCCTCAATTTGTTAAAATTTTCTATGACATGCATATCCCTTCCCCATTTCACACTTTATTTGTTCAAATTTACTATGACATGCACATTTATTCCCTTATTCACCTGTATTTGATTAAATTTGTTATGGCATCCTTTCCTCTATCCTTCTTTGTTTGATGTGACCGTTCTTCATCTCTTTCCATCTTGTCTAAAACTGTTATATCATGCCTTTCTCATCCCCACTTCCTTACCTGCTTTATTACGTTCCTGCATATTTTTTTTATGAACTAAATTGACTCCTTTCTTTTGTCTTACTTCTCTATTTACTTTTGCTATTTTATTTACCGCTTTCACGTATTTTATCATGCAGATACTTGGCAATGTGTTATTATTTTTGCATAAAGCATGCTCCAAATCATACTTCACTCGCGCCAATTATCAACATAGAGGCGCTTGATGAGTGTTCTAGCTCTTCTGAAAATTACCCCTTTGACATCGGAAAGGCTTATATGCGGCAGACTAGTCGATCAGCGGTGCAGTTGACGGTCTCGTACCTTTCCCTCTCAAGTTGTCCACTTGGGAGTATCAATCGAGACCATTCTAGATACCCTACTCAAACTTGAAATGTACATGCATCATGCTAAATCTAGTACGGGCTAAAACGTTATTAACATAACAACCCGCTAAGATGAACCTTATCCAAAGTCCGACGTGATTTCCACAATTCCAATGGACACTATCATATTATGTGCATTACTTGGAGTAAATGTGATAACGTGTTGATCACTATTGCGTAAGTAGTCAAATATGGAGGGGCGAAGGGATAACTTTGTTTGTTTGTAGAAAATGAATCATGAAATCCCCAGGTTCGGTATGGACCAAAACATCCCACCCTTGCTACTTGACTGGTGGAAAGACCTTGCACGTTGCGACAAAAATCATGTGAGAAGAGTACTTGGTGACCTGCCATCCCTGCTAAACATTTGACCAAATAGAGAATTGATTGAGGCCGCTACCATGTTGTGGGATGGGAAGAGAGTTGTTTTCCGATTTGGCAATATAGAAATGACTCCTCTCCTAGAAGAAATAGGAGCTTTCGTCTAGCTGCCATGGGATAGTCCGAGATTACTGGTGCCAGAGAATCGCACTCCTCGTGATTTCTGAAAATGATGGGTTTTAAGAAGAACGACGAACTGCTTTGTCTAAAAAAATCATACACCCCTTTTGAATTCCTTTACAAGCATTATGGACATAGCAAGTCGTACCGTCTTCATCATGATGAACTCGCCATTACTTCCTTGGGTTGGACGCACCGCCGGGTTTATGTGTTCATCGTCTGCTTCTTGGGGTTGTTGATATTTCCAATGAAAGGAGGAAGGATTCGCACTCGCTTAGCCATGGTCGCCAGGATCTTGATGGAGGGCATCAAGGGACAAACTTATACCATCATCTCTATGATATTAGCTGAGATGTACCGCGTTTTAGATCGGTGCAAGTGGGGATTTGGACACTTTGAGGGTTGAAATATGTTACTACAAGTCTGGCTGCTGGAACACTTTCAGAGAGGTGAGTACCGTTAAGAGCTTCTGCGAAGGCCGCTGAATGATTACAAATCTAACCATTACCCGAAGAAACTGACATTTATGCCAGACAGGTTTGCAAAGCCTGGAATTTCTGTAAGTTGGGTGCGTTCTTCAGCAATCTGACAGACGAGCAGGTACATTGGATGTTTGAATGGTTTCCGAGCAAAGAGTTCATCATCAGGTCAAGGGGGACTACTCATCTAGTACTAATCGTATTGCGAGGCATCCACCCTTATGCTCCCATAAGGGTAATGAGGCAAGAGGGAAGAAAACACGTCATACCTCGGGTTTCCAACATGGTCCAATATAAGGTGGACTTCAAAGGAGATGTCATTCCATTTAAGTTCGAGACGCAACATATGTGGAACCAAAAGATCATTGTGGAGAAAGAAACCATTGAGCCATACAGGTATCACACCGGTCGTATGTATTACTATCTATCATGGTTGGAGGACGACGTAGCGGGAGACATCAAGCTAGGAGTCAATCTAAAGGATCATAGATGAAGTGGCTGAGGCACATGTTAAGTATGAGAGACCGCAAAAAAGAGTGTACGATTTTGAAGCGAAACATCTGCAACAACACAAAGTGAACACGGAGGCGATAAAAGAATCGAGGGAGATTGCCACTAAGTCAACACAAAGATTGGAATACTTGGAACAAGGATTGATGGAGCTCAAGGGTAAGATGAGAAAGAGGCTCTCAGATTGCCAAGGCATGGATAGCAATGAAGGAGGACATCTAGCAAAAGCTTACTTATTGTTGGATATGCGCGATCTGGGGACCTGATTGATTGGGTCAAAAGAGCCACGCATGGAGAAGGTCCTTCAGGGACCAGGTAGACAAGGAAATGATGTTCATTACTACTTTCTAGCTTAGCTTTAAATGATTGTAATAAGGCTAAATGTCATTATTAACTTTAGTATTATTGTTTATTTAGTAAAGGTTTAACTCATTTTTCGCATTAATGAAAGGAAGCAAATGTTGGCATCAATTTTCTCCAAGTCTACGTGTCGCTTAGGCCTACCTCAAGCACAATGAGGTCCCCAAATTATAACGTGAATTACTGCATGACTTTGTGAAACATGTTTTAATATTGCAAACACTCTTTTATTTCACTTTACTAACTTGATTACATTTTGCTTTTTCTTTTATTTTTTATTATTCCCATTCCCAAAGGTTGGTTCATGCATACTAGCATCATCAGCATACCACACCAGATCTAGAGGTCCTCCACCAAGCAATCACATAGTCAAAAGCAAAGGAAAAGGGAAAAGGGATTATTTGAGTGGTACCAGAAAAGACAACGCGGCTATGGAAAATGTTGAAACTTCAGATGGCCGAAGTACCCCATCACAGAATGAGTTGGTCTTACGTTTGGAGCAGAAAATCTTGGAACTATAGGGCGAGCTTGAGCAGGTCCGAAATTTGGCAAACCTCTCCCTCACATTCAATGTCCCCGACATTAACCAGTAAAACCCTACTACCCAGAGCCAGACACCACCACAAAACACGCAACACCAAAACCCACCACTGAATCCTCCCGCACCACACCAGCATCCCACACCTCCCTAAAACCTTAACCCGACACTAATACTGACCCCTTAAAAAATTCACCATCATCCAACTCAATACCCACAAACCATAAATTATCACACTCCCCATAATGCACCACAACCTACTCCCGATCCCTAAAACTCGACCAATGACAACCCTTATACCCAAGTTCCAGGAATCCATCAAAGAAATCCAATATATGTGGAAACCTTATCCCCACACCCCACAACAAACCCTATACATATCCGAATCGATTAATAAGGATCTGTTCATTAAAAACATGGCGGAGTAACTCAAGAAGCTCACTGGTGGAGTTCAGAGTGTTGAAGATGGTAAAGGCGTTGAAGGTCTAAACTATGAGGACCTTTGTATTCAGCCGGATGTGGAACCGTCGGACGGTTACAAACCTTCCGAGTTTGAAATGTTCGATGGAACTAGTGACCCAAAAGTACATCTGAGAACATATTGTGACAAGCTTGTAGGAGTAGGCAAGAATGAACAAATCCGCATGAAACTACTCATGCGAAGACTTACAGGAGACGCCTTGTCTTGTTATATTAGTCAAAACCCAAAAAAGTGGCTTAGTTGGGTGAGTATGGCGTCAGACTTCATGGATAGATTCAGGTTCAACACAGAAAACACGTCAGACATTTTCTACATTCAAAACCTCAAGAAGAAGCCGACAGAAACCTTCCGCGAGTATGCTACTCGTTGGAGATCAGAAGCCGCAAAGGTAAGGCTACCACTTGAAGAGGAATAAGTGAACAAATTCTTTGTCAGAGCTCAAGACCCGCAGTATTACAAAAGGTTTATGGTTATTTAAAATAACAAGTTCTACGACATCATCAAGCTAGGAGAAATAATAGAAGAAGGAATTAAGAATGGGATGGTGACCAATTTTGAGGCAGTGCATGCCACAAATAAGGCTTTGCAATCAGGAGGCATTTCGAAGAAGAAAGAAGTGGGTGTTGTGATGGTAGCCCAGGGCCCCAAATCTCCCCGTACATACCAAACACCTCCACCCACATATCAACCCTCACCCCCAAGATACCAACACCCTGGTGCCACCTACCATACTTATAATACTCAACCTGCATATCACCATTCACCTCCACTCACCCGCCAAAACTACCCGAAGTCGCGTCCAAATTTAGACAGCAAACCTCCCAGACAATACACCCCAATTACTGAACCAATAGACTAATTGTATAAGAGACTAAAGGTCGTTGGTTATGTTACTCCTATACCTGTTGTTGTCATGGAAAACCCCTCCCAATGGATCAACCCCAGCAAAACATGCGCTTATCATTCAGGCAAGATTCAGACGCTTATCGACACTAAGGTCATATCGGAAAAGGAAGCTACACCAAATGTTCGTAACAATCCTCTCCCATATCATAGAGGTGAAAGAGTGAATGTGATAGAGACTGATGAAGAATGGGATTAAGAGGGGTCCATTGGACTCATCTGAGAGGGAGACACTCCCAAAACATCTCCGATCACCCTCACACCAGTTGTGGTACAAACTCAGGCCCCATTTGAAGTCGAGGTAACTACACCCCTCATTGTGATGGTAGATCCCACGCTATCTTACAAGTCCGATGACATTCCATGGGATTATGTTGCGGAAGCGAGGAGAAAAGGAAAAGCAAAAAAAGAGGGAACATGTGTCGCGCAAGGTATGACTAGAACTGGTAGAATTTACACACCTCAGAATCTTGGACGAACAAGCAAGGGAGTTGCACCTAAGCCGCCTATTGTCAAAACTGGATCTAATGATTTTTGGAGGAAGATACAAGCATGGGAGTATTCTGTTGTTGACCACCTGAACAAAACTCCTACTCAGATATCCATCTTGTCACTGCTACAAAAACCAGACAAGCACAAGAATGCTTTGATGAAGGTGTTAAGTGAACCTTATGTGCCCACCAACATCACTAGTGGGGAGATGGCTAACATGGTCGGACAAGTATTGGAAATCCACAAAATCACCTTCCACGAAGATGAATTACCACCCGAAGGACTGAGTCACGATAGGGCATTGCACATTACAATGCAATTTGAAGATAAGTTCATCACCAGGGTCCTGATAGATGGGCGTCCAAGTCTCAATATGTGTCCATTGACCACTCTAAAGAGACTAGGTAATGTCCTGCACGAGATACGAATGGGAAGCATGAGCGTGAAGGAATTTGATGGATCTTAGAGAGCCACAATTGGAGAAATCAACCTCAGTATACAGATGGGCCCGACTTGGTTTGATGTCTAGTTCCAAGTGCTAGATATATCTGCTACATACAACCTATGGTTGGAACGATCATGGATACAAGCCGCCAAGGCGGTGGCGTCAATTCTGCATCAGGTTGTGAAGTTTGAGTAGAATCATCAGGAGGTGATCATAAGTGGAGATGGAAGTAACCCCATCTACACCAAACAGACTGTTCTAGTCATCGAAAACATGAAGAAGCTGAGTGGGGAAACATACCATCGCATTGGACGAGTCAACGCAATTGAAAACGATCGATGGTAGAGCAACAAGATAGAAAGGCTAATGCTATTGACGGGTATGAACCCGACAAGGGTCTCGGCAAAAATCTTCAAGGGATCACCAAACCCGTACAACCACACTAACATGGTACGACTTTTGGACTCGGATACGAATAAACCTAGCAAGAAGACCAGGATTGGTTACCACCGTGGCGTGCTCCTTATTATCCACTGGAAAAACCGGTAACACCTCTGCACCAGACATCCCATCAAGCTAACATGATGTGCATATATAAGGAAGATGAGGTTTTAGCTGGCATGAGGAAGCTATTTCTAGATGAAGAAGACATGGACTGCAGTGTGATGGTTGAGGAGTAGAAGGAGGAAGAAGAAGACCTTACCATTCAGACCATGGATAAAGGAGTTCTTCTCAAGAACTGGACCGTTGCACCATCCCAGGCATGTCGAGTTCCTGGGTAGCCTAGAAAATTAGCATGAATTATTTTTAAAATAGTTTTGAGCATTTGAAACATTTTTCAGTATTTTGTTTTGAAATAATTTCTTGAGCCATTGAGTCGCACTTGTTGATTTTTTAAACTTTTATTAATGCATTACTGCTTTTCATATTTATTATTATCTTTTATATTTTGCTTTTCAGCATAATTACTACCTATCTCGCTGAACCTATGACTGTGACATGTAATGAGACAACGTAACATTAGGACAGTGATTCAGAGAATCTGGAAGATGATATAATACCTGAGGAAATCATCAGAGAAGTAGAAAAGCACGAGAACAAGCCAAAGTCTAACTTGGAGGAAACTGAGGCCGTTAACTTAGCCGATTCTGAAACAGTCAAGGAAACATGTATAAGCATTCATCTATCATTGTAAGAAAAGGAAGAATACGCCAAATTCCTAAAAGAATATGAAGACATATTCGCATGGTCCTACGACGATATGACTGGTTTAAGCACATACATAGTAGCTCACAAGCTACCCAACAATCCCATGTGTCCACCGGCAAAACAGAAGCTCAAAAAGTTCAAACCTGATATGAGTTTGAAGATAAAAGAAGAGGTCACCAAGAAAATCAAAGTCAAGGTTCTCCGAGTGGTCAAATACCCAACTTGGTTGGCCAACATTATGCCAGTTCCGAAGAAACATGGGAAAGTTAGAGTATGTGTCGATTACCGAGATCTAAACAGAGAAAGTTGCAAAGATGATTCCCCTTTGCCCAACATACACATAATGATTGACAGTTGTGCCAAGCATGATGTCACGTCCTTAGTCATTAAATAAGTACACGTGCGGCACTTGACAACTCGCTCACGATCTTGCATGACTTGTTCACGTTCTTGCTATGCCAAGTCAGCCTTACTACACTCAAGATCGCTAAGAGAATGGTAGAAAGAACATAAGAGAATTGTTAAGGGAAGGTTTATATTAGAGAGAACTTGATTGTTTTGCTTGGTGAATTACAAATGGATGGCCCTTTTTATATACTAGTCTCCTAGGGGCTAGAGTGTAAATATTAATTGTTACACAAGTCCTTAATATTTGCAAGATAAGGGCTTTCTCTAGAATTCTCTACAAGCTTAGAAGATTCCATGGAATTTCCTAGAAAATCCATAGGGATCTAGGGTCTTCCAAAGGAAATGTCCATACTTTTCTAGAATCTTCTCACAAATGCTAGCCTTCCTCCTATGTAAGCTTCCACATGGCTTTAATATATGCCAAATGGTGCCTATGTGGCATGATGACATGGAGGGTCATCACAATGAGCTCCAATCAGTTGTGGATTGCTTCGCAGGATACCATCAGATCTGGATGGATGAGGAGGATGCCGAAAAGACACCCTTCATCACACCATGGGGAATATACTATTACAAAATGATGCCGCTTGGTTTGAAGAATTCTGGAGCCACCTATATGAGAGCCATGACAACCATCTTCCATGACATGATACACAAGGAAATAGAGATGTACGTGCATGACGTTATCATCAAATCTAAAAGGAGTTCGAATCACATAGCAGACCTGAAGAAATTCTTCGATCGACTTCAAAAATACAATTTAAAGCTAAATCCTGCAAAATGCGGCTTCAGAGTCCCTGCTGGAAAACTGTTAGAATTCATAGTGAGCTGCCGAGGGATTGAGTTAGACCCATCAAAAGTCAATGATATCCAGGACTTTCCACCTCCAAAGAATAAGAAAGATAAGATAAGTTATTTAGGGCACCTCAATTACATCAGCCGCTTCATAGAACAATCAACCGTGATATGTTAGCCAATCTTAGGAATGCTGAGGAAAGATGATGCAACAAGCTGGATTGAAGAATTCTAGAAATCCTTCGACAAAATCAAGGAGTATTTATCTAAACTGCCCGTGTTGGTCCCACTAGAACCAGGATGACCTCTGCTGCTTTTTTTGCCCATGTTAGATGGGGCTTTTGGTTGCGTTCTTGGACAACATGATGAAACTGGAAGAAAGGAGCATGCGATATATTACCTAAGCAAGAAGTTCACGCCTTATGAAGTCTGGTACTCCTTGTTAGAATGCACATGTTGTGCTTTGACATGGATAGCTCAGAAGTTGAGGCATTATTTCTGTGCATACACTACATATCTCATATCAAGGATGGATCCGCTGAAGAACATCTTTCATAAACACAATGCCTACGGGTAAGTCAGCGAAATAGAAAATATTGTTGTGTGAGTTTGACATCATCTATGTAACTTAGAAGGCAGTTAAAGGGCAAGCATTGGCAGACCATTTGGCGGAAAATCACGCAGATGGGGAATACGAACCATTGAAAACCTATTTTACTGACGAGGAGGTGTCGCTCGTAGGAGAAGATATCACCGAGCCGTATGATGGTTGGAGGATGTTCTTCGACGGAGAAGCAAACTTCAAAGGAGTAGGCATCGGGCCTGTCTTAGTATCAAAAACCGATCAACACTATACGGTATTCGCAAAACTCAGGTTTTCATGCACCAACAATAAGGCAGAATACGAGTCTTGCATCTTGGACCCAGATTGGCCATTGACATGAACGTTCAGGAGTTGCTGGTAATCGGAGATTTCGATCTTCTGGTACACCAGGTTCTAGGGGAATGGGCTACGAAGAACACCAAGATATTGCCATATTTTCACTGTGTAAAAGAGTTGATCAAGAGGTTCACAGAGATAGAATTCAAACATGTTATGAGGATTCACAATGAGTTTGCAGATGCGTTAGCCACTTTGTCTTCCATGATACAAAACCCAGATAAGAATTTCATCGATCCTATCCCAAAAGGAATTCATAAGCAGCCAGCTAATTGCGCTCATGTTGAAGAAGAGATTGACGGAAATTCGTGGTTCCACAATGAAGTTCCAAACGTCAATACCACACAAAAGGAGGGGTGATTGGTGTGGTGTCCAATTTTCGCGTGCAGCAGTTATAGAAAAACCAGGTTCTTCTATGTGTTCCAACTCATACAGTTTGCGGAATAATAAATACAAAATTTAAAGAACACAACGATTTTACGTGGAAAACACCTGGCTCAAAAGGTGAAAAAACCACGACCTACTTCCCAGTAGGATTTTCCCAAACTCTTCACTAAATCAATGACCAAACAACATTTATAAAATAAACTCTTTTGTAAACCTAAGGACTAACTCTAATCCCCTTGTGGCAAACTAGCCTCTAGCTATTTGCGGCAAGCTTCAAGTTAACTCTAACTTGAACACTCAGTACCTATTACAATTGCTTCTAGATGAAGCTGAAAGGTAAAATTTGAAATCACCTACTACAAATAAACAAAAAGACCACAGTTGGAACTGGTTCTTCTAGCTGGTTCAAGTAGCTTCAGATTCGCATGCTCAATTCACACACGAACTGCTTGCAAAATTGATTTGGTAATTTTTCTCTCAATTCTTGTTTTGCTTCTGCGTTTGTGCGTATCTATTCAATAAGAACACTGAAAAATATATAGGATTAGTGGACAAAGAGATACACTAGAATTCGGATGCTACTCTTCCTTGGTGGAAGAGTTCTAGTTGATCTCAACTCCCTGAATCCTCCCTTATCTTGATTCTATTCTTACTGAATAAGGAGTCCATCTCCTTATCAATTTGCAACCTTTTCGATCAGGAGATATCTCTTTAGATCACAGATTTTGTTTATCTCCTGCTTGTGCACCTCACGTTGTTTAACCAAAGAATTAGATCCTTTGACCAAAGCTATTTTTAGGATGAACACGGGTTACTAATAATCAAGGAAATAATATTAAGTAAAGAAGAATAAGTCAATGATGATGATAAGATGCTCAGAAAAGTAAAGTGTATTGTATTCGTAATTCAGATGCCCTTGGCAAGTTATATTCCCTTCTCTTCTACAGGGAATTTATTAATATAACGTCTACCTCTTACAATGATCGCTCATTAATGACCAATTATTACATTAATGGGACGTTACAAAGAGTAACCGTAACTGTTGCGTGAAGGTTGTGTAACGTGTGAGTCATTAATTGAGGATCTCTAAATCTGCCTGTAGCTTTGTACGGATTCATTCTGACCGTGTCTCTTCCTTGTCTCAATTAGGCTGAGTTTCCCGTAGCTGATTACCCCGTAGGTTTATTGATCTGTGCCTCTTTGTTCCGTACCTCTTTGTAGAATCATATTCAGCTGTCAGGTTTTCCTTGGTCCACGTAGATGGCTGAGTAACCAAGGATTATCATATGTGAGAGACACTTTTTTACCAATACAGATAGCTCCCCCACTTACCATTTATTTATCGATTAATATTTGGTAAGTGGATATGCATTTATGGCGGGAATATTTTGCCGCCACTTTACCTCGAAACATTGTATCCTTATCTGATCTTAGGTGTCGCCTGTCACTTCCATTTAATGCTCCAGCCACATGCTCCCTGCGGATTGGTTCTGCAGTTACTCGGCACCTTTTAGGGCTTTTTGCGGCTGCATCAGTCACGAAGTGATACCTTCGATTATGACTTTTCTCATCATGTTTGACGGTTGTCTTCAAGTATAAATACCTCTTTTCTTTTTTTTACTTCCACGAAACACTTTCTAACTTGTCTCTTTTATTTGTAAAGAATTTCTTCTTGTGTTCGTAAACATGTCTTCTTCGAACCAGTCTAAAAGAGTGATAGACGTCGAATATTTGACACCTTCTTCTGTTCCGACTCGGAGTCGGAGGGGTGGTAGACTGAGGAGTTTAAGATCCACTCCTTTGAGAGGCTCTTCTTCTTCCCAGATTGTTTCTCCTCCTTCTACTAGGTCTTTAGTCTCTCTAAGATCTAGGCCTTCCGGGTCTTTGTCCAGGGGTAGAGAACATCATGAACCCCTACGCGAACCACAAGTGGATTAAATCATTCCTGCTGAGTTTATCTTCACTAGGGATAGTCAGGTCCTTGTAGATCAATCGTTATCCCTTGATAGTGTCTATAGGTATCCCACTCTTATTACTGAAGGTTTGATTCCCCTTGTTCACAGGGAATGTTCTTGGGAGTGTGATTTCCCCATTTTTATTCCGAATAACAATCAAAGAATAACGTCTTACAAGACGGGTCATTCTTTTGTTTACACCTACCCTTTCACTCTAAGTTTGAGACCTCCTATTGATCCAGTCATCAGAGAATTTTGTCGTTTCTTCAACATTTGCTTAGGACAAGTTGGTCCTCTTGTGTGGCGGGTTGTCGCGTGTCTTAGATGTTTAGCTTCTTTAGCCTCTGTTCCTTTTACCTTCAATCACTTCATTCATCTTTATTCTCCTACCTTATTTCGTCAAGGGGTTTTCACTCTGGCTGCTAGGAGCAAAAGAGTGTTGGTAACCCCTGATGACGATAAAGATAGAGGTTGGTACCTTCGCTACATTGATGTGCCTACTGCTGGTTTAGTGGGCAAGGAAGATCTTCCCTTCCCTGAGAAGTGGAATCGTGCACGTGAGTACATTTTAGCTCACATTTGTTATTCTTCTGTTTGCTTTAAGTGTTTTATTAACACCGTAGCTATTTTCTTCTTCTTTCAGCAATCATGGGTACTGTTGAGAATGTCTCTGGTATCCGTGATTTGGTAGAAAAGCCGTTGTCGGTTGCTCCATTGGAGGAAAGATCTTGGAAGTACTTCTCCGGGAAGTACGGGTGGAAAGTGAAGACTCATGGTAAGTGAAACTTTTGTTTTTTGCTTCTTTTCCTTACTCGAGCTTCTTTTTCTTCTTTTGTTTAACCTTTTTTCTTTTGACAGGGTTTTCTGCTCGTGGGGTGTCTGCTGCATCCATTCCGAAGATGTCTTTGGCTCAAGACCAAGAAATTATTACTGGTTCCTCTTCTTCAAAGAGGAAAGTTGGCGGGTCTACGACCTTAGAAGAAGAAGAAGAGGGCACTTTGGTGCACGGGTCACGTAGAAGAAGGGTGGTCTCAGACAATGAATCTACTCCCGTGGCAGTGTCTTCTGTGCCTGATGTCATACCTTCTACATCCGGGGATGCTTCTTCTTATCTTGCACATGATTCCGTGGATCATCTATTCCGCGAAGGCTTTGGCCTTGTTGCTAATGAGACGCCTCTGGCTGTTTTTGCCCCCTCCTTTAGAGAAATCTCTTCGTCCATTCCGGCTATTTCCTCTGCTCCTTTGGCCATTACTACTCCTGCTGCTGCCTTGCCCGTGGATTTCTCATCTCTTCAAGTTTCCGTGCCTGATACTTCTTCTACTCTACAAATTTCATTACCCGTGGCTCCTTTATCTCAGCTTGCTTCCGTGCCTCCTGTTAGAGAATTAGGGTCTTCCAGCAGGGAGATGAGGCAAGTGCTAATTGAGGTTCCGGCTGATGGGAGCCTTTTTAAGAAATCTGGCCAACCTAAAGTGTGGCTGAAGCCTTTGATTGGCCCAACAGAGAAGACCAAGCTTGATAGCCATAGCGCCCTTACATGGGCTAATGAAGTCGTACATTCCTCTTTGAAGGTAAAGTGCATTTTCTCTCATTTCATTTTTGTCCATGAAATCTATCGTATCTAATTGATTTCTTTTTTGTAGACCAATCTTATAGGCATGGAGCTCATGAAGAGGATTTCTAACACGGAGCAAGAGCTAAAGGAGTGGCATGCTGAAGCAGGGAATTGGAAGGGGCAATATAAAAGCCTGAGGCTCGACATGGAAGCCTTAGAAGAAAAGTGTACCTTGGAGCGACAGATGAGAGTCGTGGCTGCGGAGTTGGCAGTGGAGATGGCTTCTTCTAACCAAGCGGACAAAGACAAGAGCATTCTTGAGTCTTCGTTTGCTGAGCAATTATCCCGTGCCTCAGAAGAAGTTAGGAGCTTGAAAGACTTGCTGGGGCAGAAGGAGGAATACTCAGGCGAGCTTGTGAAGTCACTCACTCGGATTCAGGAGGATCTTCGCAATGCTTTAGATAAAGTCCAATCTCTGGAGGAGTCAATTGTACCTTTGAGGGCTGCCCATGAAGCTACTGAAGCTGAGAAGGACGGGCTAAGAGCTGAGCTTCAAATATAGGAGAGAGATTATGAAACTCTCAGCGGCTGATGTCGATGTTAGTTGGGTGTACATGAATTCTCGCCTTGATACATTGACGGAAATGAGTCGGGGAGATTTTGACCTTAACGCTGAAATTGCTAAAACCAAGGAAGCCATGGAAAAGGCTCAACAAGGTTTGAATCTTTCCCCACCTGAAGGTGAGACTCCTGTTGTCCGAGCCTCTTCGTCCCAAGATGCTCTTACCCCCTCTACTAATGAAGAAGTCAATCCTCCTCCTCAAGAAGATTAAGATGTTGGTTCACCCCCCCCCCCTTCTTTTTTTTTATTTGATTGGTGGTTACCCCCAGCTCCATCGGGGTAAATTTGGATCTTTTAAAGTCCCCAACTGACAACTTAGGGGCATCTTAATGTACAAAAACTATATGCGGCTAAGTATTTAGTCAATACTTAGTTCCTACTTAACCGCTTTTTAATTATATGCAAGTATGACTTTTTGCTTCGAGTTTTTGTTTCACTCTTAAGTCTTTTGCATGTTTAATTTTCTAGGTTTTTGTTTTACCTCTGAGTTCATGTTTGATTTTTGAGGTTTTTGTTTTACCTCTGAGTTTTTGCATAAAGATGCTGAAATTATTCGTACCTTTTCATAGTAGGCACGGTGTTGCATATAAAATGCGAGCCTTTTTGTAATAGGCATTGTTTATGAAAGAGGGCCCTTTATGATCGACACTTAATGAAGAAGACGTCTCAACTTCATGATGGTGTAATAATGCAATAGATTGATAGGAATTTTTCACATTCTTAAGAATGTTTCTAAGGAGAGTTTTTTGTTTGAACTTCCACAACATTTTACATGTGTTTGATTATCGTCTAAAACTCATGTTGCAACTGTTTTCTTTTAACATATTTTGATATACACTTGTATTTCGTAACCATTTTTCATAAGTAACATTTTTTTGAGTTAATACAAGATAAAAACTATTTTTCGTTTGTAACAGTTTTTATAAAGATTGGGATTCTCACCTGTAATTGTTTTTGTTGATAACAGTTTTTAATAAGTACGAGGGAAATGCTCTTTCATCCGTAACTATTTTATTTTATAACAGTTTTCTGAAAAAATACAAGGATTTTGATCTTTCATCCGTAACTGTTTTATTTGATAACAATTTTCTATATGAGTACAAAGATTTCGTAACTGTTTTTAGTTACAACAGTTTTTGAATGAGTACAATGATGACGATCTTTTACCCCTAACTATTTTTGGATACAACAGTTTTCTTTTTGGAATAAGTACAAAGATGTGCATTTCTTCCTCGTGGTTAATATTTTACCTTTCAACCTGAACGTGTTAGAAGGTTTTTTGTATTAGGCTTTGTATTTGAGTCTTCAGCTCTTTCGATTCTACTCGTATCACTTGTCTTGTTGGGTAGATGGATCTTCAGGCTTGAGCTTTGACTTTCTGATAGTCTTCTTTGCTTCGTCTTAGCCTTCCATACTGTATAGTCCCCCAAGTTTTTGAGCTTTAAAGAATGAAATCTCGAGCATTTGACTATTCCTTCCTTGTGGTCCTTTTTCTTAAAAGGAAAAACATGCGGGACTCGAAGGTATATAGTTTTTAGATGATGACTGCTTAACCCTTTAAAACGTCCATCAAAAAGTGTAACCCTAGACCGGAAATTCAGTTACTTCCTCGCGTCTTTGCAGGTCTAATATCATCATTTGGTGATGAGTTAGCTTTATGCCTATCATATAAAAAAGTTAGTAAAATTTTAAATGTTCAAAATAAAATCGAACGTGTGATACCTGACCGGGGGTACTTCTTTTCCTTAGAAGTAGTACTTCTTCAAGTGGATGGCATACCAACTTGTCGGTAGGATTCTGCCGTCCATGGCTTCCAGCTCGTAAGCGCCTCTCCCAACTATGCCTCGGATTTTGTAGGGTCCTTCCCAATTTGGATTTAGCTTTCCTGCACCTGCTTCTTTTGTTGATTGAAAGTCTTTTTTGAGGACGAAGTCCCCAATCTTGAAGTATCTAAGATGAGCTTTATCGTTGTAATAACACTCTATGATTTGTTTTTGAGCTGCCATCCGTATTAGTGGTTCTTCCCTTCGTGGTTCGAGCAGATCTAGATTAGTCCTCAATTCGTTGTCGTTTGCTTCCTCCGTGGCTGTTATAAACCTTATGCTTGGTTCGCCAATTTCCACAGGTATTAAGGCTTCTGATCCATAGACAATTGCGAACGGAGTTTCTCCCGTGGCTATTTTTGAAGTTGTTCTGTATGTCCATAGTACTGCTGGTAACTCATCAGGCCAATTTCCTTTGGCTTTCTCAAGCCGCTTCTTTAAGTTGTTGATGATGATTTTATTCGTTGACTTTGCTTGACCGTTAGCCATAGGGTAGTATGGCGTTGAAGTGATCCGTTTGATTTGCCAAATTTCGAAGAACTCTGTGATTTGCGAGTCTATTAACTGTGGGCCATTATCACACACGATCTCCTTTGGTATTCCAAAGCGGCATATTATGTTTCGCCATAAGAATCTTTTGACTTCCTTTTTTCGCACTTGTTTGAATATTTCTGCCTCTACCCATTTTGTAAAATAGTCGGTTAGCACGAGTAGAAACCATACTTGCCCTTTAGCTGGGGGAAGAGGTCCCACTATGTCCATACCCCATTTCATGAAGGGCCATGGAGATATAATTGGATGCAATAATTCCGATGGTTGATGCATGTTATTGGAAAACCTTTGGCAACTGTCGCATTTGGATACGAAGTTCTCGGCCTCTTCTTCCATCTTAGGCCAATAATACCCAGCTCTGATTAGGGTTTTTACCAAGGATCTCGCCCCTGAGTGATTTCCACAGTGTCCTTCATGGACTTCTTTCATCACAAACTCTGTTTTATTAGGTCCGAGGCATTTAGCTAGGGGCCCTCCGAACATCTTGCGATATAATGTATGGAGAATGAGGCAGTACCGTGCAACTTTACGGTAGAGTGCTTGAGCTATTTTCTTGTCTTCAGGTACGGTACCATTCTGCAAAAAGCTTAGAATTTTGTTTCTCCAATCTCAGGTTAAATTGTTGAAAGTAACCTCATTTTTGTCCTGGTCGATCGCTGAATGGAATAGATGAACGACAATTGAATTGTCTTTGTTTGTTACTTCCGTGACTGCTGCGAGGTTAGCTAATGCATCTGCCTCCGAATTTTCTTCTCTAGGTATTTGTATTACCTTCCATGTTTTGAATTGTCTCACGAGCTCTCATACATTTTCCAGGTACTGTTGCATCCGAGTCTCTCGAGCGATGTAAATCCCCTGCATCGGATTTACTACCAGTTGGGAGTCGTTGTTTATTACGATTTGCTCAATTGAGAGTTCTCGTGTGAGTTCTAGTCCTGCGATGACAGCTTCGTACTCTTCTTCATTGTTAGTTATAGGATAACATTTGATAGCATGTCGTGTCTTTTCACCCGTGGGTGATATTAAAACTATGCCTAAGCCGACACCTTTTATATTGGAAGAACCATCAGTGTATAGGGTCCAGAGACCCAGATTAGCACCGTTAAAGAGTTGTAATTCTTTTTCCACTTCAGGGACAATGTTATTACTAAAGTCAGCGACAAAATCAGCTAAGATTTGAGACTTAATTGCAGTCGTAGGCTGATATATTATTTCATGCTCACTTAATTCTATGGCCCACTTGGCTAATCTTCCCGATAGTTCTTGTTTATGTAGTACGTTTCTTAATGGATACGAAGTTACAACAGTGATTGGATGACATTGAAAATATGGTCGTTTTTAGTACATTCGAACATATTCTGTTTTTTGAGGACTGAAAAAAATTTAAAACTTTTCTCGGAAGACCTGGAAATAAAACTTCCCAAAGTTGTGATTCTTCCCGTTAGTCTTTGAACTTCTTTTTTATTTATAAGTACATCGGGTATTTCTTCTATAGCTTTAATTTGAGCGGGATTTACCTCTATTCCCCTGCGTAAAATGTAAAATGTAATAGAGAGGTGTTGGAAATCGTCTTTCGCTCGGGTTGATTTTACCAGCATATTGTCGATGTAAACTTCAATCGTTTTTCCCAGATGTTCCTGGAACATCGTGGTCACTAACCTTTGATATGTGGCTCCAGCATTTTTTAAGCCAAATGGCATGACTTTATAACAATAAGTCCACATGTTCGTAATAAAGGAGGTTTTTTCTTCGTCTGAGGGATCCATTTTAATCTGATTATAACCAGAATATGCATCTAGAAAGATTAGCAATTCATGACCTGCGGTGGCATCAATCATTTGATCTATATGTGGTAATGGGAATGAATCTTTGGGGCATGCTTTATTTAAATCAGTATAATCGACGCATACTCTCCATTTGCCATTATTTTTAGGTACTACCACAGTGTTAGCTAACCAGTTAGGGTACGTTACCTCTCGTATCGAACCAATTTTCAAGAGTTTCTGTACCTCTTCGTCAATCACTTGGTTCTTGAATGGTCCTTGCTTTCTTTTCTTCTGCTTAACAGGAACGAATGATGGATCTTCATTTAGTTTATGAGTCATCACTTCTAGTGGGATACCTGTCATATCTGAGTGGGACCATGCAAAGCAATCTGTGTTAGCCTTTAAATAATCAATTAACTTACCTCTTCGACCAGGGCTCAGCCTCGTGCCTATATACACCTTCTGTTCAGGTTTTTGTTCAAACAATGGAACAACTTCGAGTTCTTCCGTAGTTGTTTTGATGTGATTGTCTTCCTCCGGTTCATGAATGACGTCCGGTCCAGAATCTACATCTGTGTGGTCGAATGCATCTTCCGTGGTGACTTGATTCACCTTCTCATGAGTATCTCCTTCCGTATCTGCTTGAACGTTCATTTCTTTCGTACTTGTTCAGTGAGTAACTTTTTCCCTTCCTGTTTGGCTGGTGACATCTGTCTGGGATTTCTCTATCCTCCGGTTCTTCCGTCTCTACTTTTTTGTTATAATGCGCCACAGAATTTATATTTCTGGAGGTCTGTTGATCACTTCTAATCTGTCTGATTCCCCATTCTGAAGGGAATTTAATTACATGGTGTAAGGTGGATGGTACTGCTTTCATGTCGTGGATCCAGGGACTTCCCATAATCACGTTATAAGCCATGTCAGTATCAATGACTTGGAATTTGGTGTTCTTAATTTTCCTTTCGGCGTAAGTGCTAAGTTCGATCTCTCCTTTGGTTATTAGTGTAGAGTTATCGAACCCTGATATGGCTCATGCCTTTGGGATCACCTGATTTCCCAGGATTTCTTCCACGACTCTTAGCAAAATGATATTGACTGAACTACCTGGATCAATCAACACTCTTTTAACGTTAGTGTCATGAATGAGTAAGGATATTACCAGAGCATCGTTGTGGGGGAGCATTAGTCCGCCAAAATCTGCATCGTCAAAGGTTATATCATCTTTATCTGGATTTTCTCGAACCCGCTTTCCGTGTGTAATTGTGACCTTTGAGGCTAATTTGCAAACTATTCCGTTCACTTCCTCTCCTCCATGTATCACGTTGACGGTTCTTTTTGGAGATGGAGGCTTGGGGGGCTCCTACCTGTTCTTCATATATGCTTGTTTACCTTTATCACTAAACAATTCTGTTAAGTAGCCCTGTTTCAATAATTTTTCTATTTCTCCTTGTAGAATCTGCAATCTGCAGTCCTGTGTCCATGATCATTATGGAATTCTCACCAGAAATTTGGGTTCCTCTTATTTGGGTTTGACCGCATTTCTTTGGGCCATCTAACCTTATCTCCCATATTTCTTAATATCGAAACAAGTTCAAGTGTACTTACATTAAAGGTGTGATCCCCAATTCGTGCATTACCTCTAGGGCGTTCATCTCGATCCTTTTTGGATCTAGATGAGGATGAGCCCACATCTCTGCTTGGTGGTCTATAATCTGACCTAGTGTTTTCGAACCTTGGACGAGTTTCGCGTCCCGATGGTCCTAAATAAGGGTCTTACCTATTTTTACTTGATCTCCTGTCTGATTCGGAACGTCTGGATCTGGTAAGATCTTCATCTTTCGAACGAGCAATGGTATCTTCCTCTATCCCAAGTTTAGTACTGTACCTGTTGTAAACATTATTCCACGTTGTAGCTGGGATTTCTCTCAAGCTTTCTTTGAGTCTCCTCGTGGCTTCAGAGCTTTTGTCATTTAGGTTACTTGTAAATGCCATGGCTGCCCAATTATCAGGCACCCTTGGTAGTAAATTTTGTAATTCAGGGTTATTAGTCATACCTGGTCTCGTTTCGAGAGATTCGTTAGGAGTTTCATCCCTTGCTGAGTTTACCAACCCATACTGAGGATTTTCCACAGTAATTGTTATTAGGAGGTGGTGTCAGTGATGCAGGTGATGCCGCCGGTAAACCCCTTGCAAATTCTTGCAAAGCTTGACTCACGTACTCTGCAATCATTTGCTTTACATGATCTTGTTCTATTGTTTGATCATTATTGTTGTTATCGTTGTTGTTGTTGGATCTCTCTTGGGATTGTTCCCTTGAACCTATTGGGGATGGAAGATGTGATGGAATCCTATCTCTCTGTTGGTTATTGTCGTTGGGATTCGACATAATTCAGAGGATATCGCTTTGAAAAGCAAACAAAGATTATCAGATCTCCGGTAACGGAACCAATTTGTTTAACCAAAGAATTAGATCCTTTGACCAAAGCTATCTTTAGGACGAACACGGGTTACTGATAATCAAGGAAATAATATTAAGTAAAGAAGAATAAGTGAATGATGATGATAAGATGCTCAGAAAAGTAAAGTGTATTGTATTCGTAATTCAGATGCCCTTGGCAAGTTATATTCCCTTCCCTTATATAGGGAATTTCTTAATATAACGTCTACCTCTTACAATGATCTCTCATTAATGAATAACTATTACATTAATGGGACGTTACAAAGAGTAACCGTAACTGTTGTGTGAAGGTTGTGTAACGTGTGAGTCATTAATTGAGGATCTCTAAATATGCCCGTAGCTTTGTCTGGATTCATTCTGACTGTGTCTCTTCCTTGTCTCAATTAGGCTGAGTTTCCGGTAGCAGATTACCCCGTAGGTTTATTGATCCGTGCCATTTTTTTCGGTACCTCTTTGTAGAATCATATTCAGCTGTCAGGTTTTCCTTGGTCCACGTAGCCGGCTGAGTCACCAAGGATTATCATATGTGTGAGACTCGTTTTTACCAATACACACATGCCCTTAACTCTACATGTGTCTATGTCTCCAGTGATGGACCTGGTTCAACTCTAAGTTCCATTGTCAATCTTCAAAACCATTCAGCTTCTTGATCCAACAAATTCCCCTTTTTTTATGATGACAAACTCTGTGCTTAGGCCTATAACCACTTTAATCCAACATTGACACTTTTTAGAGTATTAAGCATTTATCATAAAGAATCAGGTTCATTAGGTTATAAATATCACATATTCAAAGTATAGCACATCTTCCCCCTTTTGGCATCATCGAAAAGTTGCAAAACCTTAGAATTACCAGATATATAAGAATTACTCATGGCCACTAGGGAAACTGCAAGTGCAACATGGATTAATCATCAATAGTGAACTAAGAATGCAAACTATCAAAGAAAGTGAGACAAAACAATTAAGAGTAGAAACAACAAAATCCATTAATAAAAGCATAGTTTAGCCACCAAACACACAAAGAAATAAAAGCAGTTATAATCATGAGCAAAATCTAGCAAGAAAAAATCCTGAATCTAGGTCGTAGAGGGGTGAAGACAGGCACTGGACCTAAGGCTGGGAATGTCACGCCCCCAAACTAGGGGAGGCACGACTGGCACTCGATATTGTATTCGATCGAGTTAGCAACTAAACATACTAGCTAATTAAACTGGGGGCCCAACAGATCGGGCAGCACAACATCTGAAATACTAAGCCTGGACCGTTAAGGTCATGACCTGAATAACAATAAGCCATATAAACAAAGGTAGACAAGCCAAAATAATAAAGTACTAGCTGGCCGACGAGGCCGCGACTGAAGACATACATGCCTACACACATATATATACATGCCAAGCCTATGGGCTGGAGACTGAAAACTGCAAAAAGAAACCCAGAATATGTGTCCACAATAGCCTCTAAGAGTGTCATAAGCACTATCGGGACAAGGCCCCGACTATACCCAAACTGTACAACAAAAGTAACCATCCTATGAAAGCTCCAGGAAGAGGTGGAGCTTACCAACTCACAGTTGAACCCCGAAATCTTAGCAGAGGGGTCGATCAGAGTCCCTACCTAGACATGCACGCACGAAACAAAAATGCAGTGTCCCCAG